>VVHJ01039716.1:10881-21276 GCA_015107715.1 Tylochromis polylepis | reverse complement strand
TGTTTTAAGGACATTACATCAAAGTTGGATCAGCCTGTAGTGTGTTTTTCCACTTTAATTTTGAGTGTGACTCCAAATCCAGACCTCCATGGGTTGCTAAATTTGGTTTCCATTGATAATTTTTGTGTGATTTTGTTGTCAGCACATTCAACTACGTAAAGAACAAAGTATTTAATAAGAATATTTCACTCATTCAGATCTGGGATGTCTTATTTTTGTGTTCCCTTTATTTTTTTTGAGCAGTGTATAACTTGTCTGATATTTGAGAGTTAGAATTTAGATGGTAACAATTGCAATTACACTGGGACATCCACAACAACCAATGAGAGAAAATTTACAACTAGACAAGTGAATGGGAAGAGGTATGAAAGGTAAGATGCCAATTGGCAGTGCAGTAGATGCACCATTTTTTCAAGTGCACATATGAACAAACAACCAGTAATAGGTGCGTTAATCATTATCGGACACCAACCTGTCAACCTGTTTCCAAGGGGATAAAAATGGCCAGACGAGTCAAATAATGTGTTGCTTGTGACTGACCACTTGAAAAAAAGGAATGCTATCTTTAAAGAGACTTTGAAGCGTGACCCGTGCTTCCTCACAGATGGTCTGCTGCCTGCTGAAGAGAAGTTCAAATCCTGGTTTGAGTAACTGAAATGTTAATTTATCTTGTACTATGGAAACATGACAGTTTATAGACAAACAAGTAAGGACTTTCAATACCCAGTCTCTCAGTAATGGCCCCTCATTGTGTGTGGCATGCCTTTCTGTGTGAGTGAGGTAGTCAGTCGTTAAGTAAGCCACTGGCATGTGGCTCTTGCACAACAAACCCAAGCAGTCCACCAGGCCTGTTCCAACCCCACCGCCAGCCTCTCATCCCCACCCCCTCCAGCACTGCAGCTGCAGTGTGTGTATGAGAGTGTGTGTGTGTGTGTTTGTGGGCGTGTGTGAGTGTGTGTGACCACCCATGGTTTGTGCTGGCCAAGGATTAGGGAGCTCAGGCAAACCCAAACTTTTTTCTCAGCCACTTAACGCGAATGTCTACATTGGTGCAGATGGCTTATGGCCAGGTAAGCTTGCGTCTCCAGCACTAGATGCTTAAGGTGTGTGTCTGACAGAGGGAAGAGAAAAGCATCTGACTGTGTGTGCTCGCTTGCCTAGGAACACTGGAGATGTTATCTGGAGCTCACTTCTGTATTTTGACTGGCATGAATGTGCTCTTTCTGCCCTGCATTTACAAAGGAATTTATTCAGAACCCAAGAGTCCATGTGTGCAGGGAAACGTGGGAAACAATTTCATCTAACCTTCTCCTTTCCAGAAAAGCCCCCCCCCCCCCACACACACACACACACACACACAGTTATCCGCCCCTCACATTTTCTCCTTTCTCCCCTGCATCCCCTTCCCTCATTTTAATAGTCTCCATATGTCACACTTAGAATGTGTCAACAGGAAGTGATGTGATGACTTGGTTTAATGATCCATTGGAACATTTCCTGCAGAAAAGGTATAGTAGCGTCCAGATGTTGGATTTAACAGTTACTTGAAAAGAAAGCAACTCCTCGCAAAAGAGGTGATGCTTGAAAATGTCTCTGCGATGTTTATTGTGATCTTTTAATGCACTAAAAACCTCAAGTAAAACCTGTTGCACAAATGGGTGCGCTTTCAGTCTTTAGCTGTGTGATGAGGTTAATGATTTCACCATACAACCCGTGCATTTGCTCACATTCACACACATGCACAAGACTGCCAGCTGAGACCTTGTTCCCTCGCCCAACCTTGAGTCATGCGTTATGTTCTCTACGTGCTGATGTCCACTGAAAGGGAGTAAGAGAGGGTGAGATGTGCACAAACGCAGACACCCCCATACATCTGATTCTGTTTACACAAGTAAGCCAAAGCAACAGACTTCTGGTTTCAGGCGCTGTTGTGGAAGGATTTAGTAGTGGAGCATAAACTGTGAACTGTTCAGCGGCCCTTGGAATCCATCACCAGACAAGACAATAACTCTTCACTTGTCCGACCGGGTTTTTTCCCAAAAGGAAAACGTACTCATCATTTCCAAACTCCGCATTTCAAATTATTGCTTACAGGTGGGCTCATCTTGTCACTCTGTGTGGAAATATTATGAAAAAACAAGACTGCATACAGCCCACTTCTTTCTAAAGACAGTTATGAATGATTTAAAGTGGTTCTGACCAAAAGATCTTGGCTTGGGATTTTATTTTTCTCTCTTTAAATAATGCCATTGCTTTACCTCATATGAGTAAAGTATGTAAAGCACTTTATTCATCTTTTGGGACATTAGTCTTTTGCATGCTTGCTGTATGACCAAGTCTAATGAGAGCAGCAGAACCAGAGCAAGCAGGTGTCAAAAAGAATCAGAGCTGAAAATGTGCAAAGTGAGAACTATGCTTTTAAAAAATTTAGTTCGAACAAAAAGAAACAGATCACGTGCTACAAAAGCAGGCGGTCTAGAACAAATAACCACACCTTAGGCATATGTTTGAACATGCAGAGCATATACTGATGCAGCTCTTTTCCCTCCTTTTTTTGGTTCTTTCGAAACAGAATGGTTGGCGCCAGATCAAAGCATACACACAATCATATCTAAAACTAATTAATCACTCTGTAAGTCTAGTTATTGCTTTTTGGATTGTACTCTAAAGTAGCTCCACAAAGGGCAATATGAAAAAAGTGGAATAAAAAGTTCGGAAACCATTGATTAATCCATACAAAGCAGTTTTATAATTTCAGTTTTACATCTCTCCAGTTTCACTACGCTCATTAAGGGACTAAATGTGTCACCTGCTTCTGCTCACCAGGTCACATCTGTGGTTTATGGACCAGAGTTAGTAGGGATAAACTAAGATCCCAACTGCAACAACAATGCTGCCCGCAGGATTAGGTGCTGACATTTTTCAGGAGAAAGCTGAGAGTGGGTTAACAAGGGGGATTAGAATGTCCTCTGTACAAGATTATGGTGGCCCTGTGCTGTGACAGAAACAGCTACTCACTCGCGGGGGTCACGGTTTTGTAACATCTACTTTAGGTTAGCCGAGTCTTAACCATTCACTTTTCAGGGCACTACATCTAGTCAAAGCAGATCAGTCACATCTCGTATCCTGCATGACCTAACCGTAAACTCCTCACTTGAACTAATTCAAATGCCACAAACACATCTAGCTATAAACACAAAACATCAGTGGGCTGCATTCCTTCCTTAAGACATTAAGGAAAGTTGAAGACTTGAGCAAGATGCTCAAGTGTCTCTTGACTGAGGTAATCTAACTTCAAGGCAAACATGGATGGAAAACAAAAAAATGCAAACACGCGCTCGACTTAAAAATCCCAATTAAAACCTCGAACCGCACATCCCAATGAGTGTATCTTAAATTGCACCTGGTTTTACAGTGGGTTCATGTGTGCGTCTGTGTTCCTGAGACGCTGTTTATTTGTTCTGTGATTTACTGCACTTCATTATCTGTGTATCTGTAGGGGTGTTTCCAGATGCCTGCATTTTACAGTCATCCTTATGATTTAGTGTCAACAAGTACCATCATCTTGAAAGTATTTGCTACACGTTTTGCAGTCTCCTCTATGTAATCAATCCACGCTTCAATTCACTGACTCAGTGCATGCCACGTTACCAATAGTGAAGCAAATTTTTTTTTATGTTGGATGAAAAAGTATGATTCATTTAAGTAAAAAAAAAAAAAAAGCACCAATATCCATATGGAGGCAGTAAATCGCATTGATGACTGGGCTGTTGTGATTTGGGCTCCGTGCCATGACATGTTGTTATAAAAACTGAGAGTTGCTGCTGAGCTGAGGGTGTAAACACTAAGAATCGTGTGATATTTGACATTCATAAAACTGCTGAAACAGAGCCCTCCTTCTGTTAAAGAGTTAAGTACATCATACACCACAGGCTCATGCATGTGGACAACGCCAATAACTTTAAAGTACACCATGTGCTGTGCTTTCTTTTAGAGTTTAACTTGTGATGATATTAATGACGGATATTCCGGGGTGGCTGTAGCTCAGGAAGTAGAGCAGGTCATCTCCTAATCGGAAGGTTGGCGGTTTGATATGGCGTTATTTTTTATCTGAGCAAGAGCAAATGCCAACAACTGAGCGAGAGGGGCTGTTATTGTGTGCGTATATGGATAATAGCAAACACTGAAATACATTTCCTGCACGCAGCAATGAATTTCGTTCACTCAAAATAATTTTCTCCTCAAAATGCAACATTTGTACTTGTAAAAATTATTTTACATGCGCTCAGAATAGAGGCACAAAAATAACGCCATAGTTTAATACCTGGCTACTCCAGTCTGCATGCTAAATATCCTTGGCTAAGATCCTAACCCCAAGTTGCTTTCTGATGGATGGTGAACGTTGGATAGAAAGCAATTATGTTTCTGTAAGGATTAATCCTTTAGTTTGCATAAGCTCTTTAATCAAAATGATATTTTTAATGCTAAAATATCATTATTGTTGTTGAATGAATGAATTTTCAAATGTTCTGTTTTACAAAATCCATCCATCCATTCTCTTCCACTTCTCCTTGTCAGGGTTGCGGGGGGCAAGAGGCAGGGTACACCCTGGACAGGTCATCAGTCTCTTGCAGGGCTAACGCATAGAGATAGACAACCATTCGCACTCACAGTCACACCTATGGGCAATTTAGAATGACCAATTAACCTAACCCCACTAACTGCATGTCTTTGGACTGTGGGAGGAAGCCAGAGTGTTTACCCAGGGAGAACCCACGCAAACACAGAGAGAACATGCAAACTCCTCACTGAAAGGCCCCTGCCAGTTTGTGGTCAAACTCAGGAGCTTATTGCTGTGAGGCAACAGTGCTAATCACCACGCCACCGTTCTGCCCCCTGTTTTACAAAGGAGCAGAGAAAAATAGTTAAGCATAGTTAATATATTTTGATTATGATGCCAAATTACAGTTATTTAGTGGTTGAATGTTATGCATGACTCATTTCTTACTGAGTCCAAGGTGCTGGCTCAAATTTGGATGTAAACAACAAGTTCAGATTGATATAGTTTTATTAGTTTTAAATATGTTTTTGACAGTCGTTTTCTTCTTTTTATGGCAGGTAGTCTAATACATTTATTGGGCTCTGTGAATCAATTCTCTTGGAGTACTTTATGCACTGCCTATAGCCTTGATTCAACAGGAATTTCCTTATGGGGCATGGGGAGAAATTCATTTTCCACATCCTGTTCCAAACATAAGCCTTTTCTTTTTTCCTACCCTCTTTTTGAAAACCACAGCAGGTCTGTGTTTGTCTCCTTGTTACAGCTGTGCTCAGCAGAGAAGTGACCTTGGGGACAATGACACTACACAAAGCTGCTAGCATGGCCATGACCAGAGCCACTGCTGGCAGCCCTTGACAGACTGAATGGTGGCTGGTTTCATAGCTCCCTGACTCATTATGGCCTACTACAGCCTTTAAGCCAATATGTGGGTGGAATGTAGGCAAACATAATTACGCCTGTTGCGCATTGTGTTGACTACTGACCACAGACAGGAGTGGGAGAAAGTGGGAGTAAATGTAAAGATAAATAAAAGGCAGTGAAAGTAGCAAAATACTGAGACTTTTATCTGCCTGGGACACGGAGAAGGTGTGGTCTAGATGTAGGATGTTTGGGGACTGCGAGGCTGCCAAACCGGAACATGGAGGAAGGACAGAGCAGAGATCTGCCAGTGACCTTAGCACGCAAACCACAGCACTTCTATTGTCCACCAGACAGATAAAGAGTCATGTTCATACATAACCTACTAACAGGGAGTAGAGTCTTTCCGTCATTCTGAAATAGAAATATCTCTCAATCAATCATCTCTCCCAGAAAAAAAACAAAAAAACAAAACAATCCCATAAACCCAGATATGGAAACTTTTACTTTCTAAATTCACTGGCAGTGAAACCAGAGGTAAAATTGAATACTGTTGCCATGGAGACAGAATACAGATCCAAACATACGGCCAAAGGTCGCGGTGTTATGGAATGTTCACCGAAGACGGATGAGAGGATGAGAGGTGGTGCACGCCAGCGCCTTCCCTGTCATCATGTGCATGACATGTGAAACACCCCTGTGCTAAATTTAACAGGCAGTTATGCGATTTGTTCAGCAGCTTCTGTGTTACATGCCTTGCTCATGGGAACTGTCGATGCCGAAGGTGACTGATATGTTGTTTCCGACTGTAACATTTAAAGGAAGGTGGCTAAGGGTCAGCAGGCTCCGCCCACCTCTGTGACTTGGCACATCCTCTGCAGCGGCAGAGCCCTAAAAATAGAGTCGCATAACAAATACTGTTTGCACTGTGGATGGTGCAGTAAATGTCACTACAGAGTGCTTATCTACTCAAATTTTTGACAAATAAATACTCATTTTTATACTAGGCTTATATTAGTTTAACATTATTACACCAGTTTACTGGTTTAAGATGGTCAAGCATGAATAATTTTATACTTTTTACTGTTCTGGTGCTTTATAATGTAAACTGAATGCAAAAAAAAGTTGTATAAAATAAATAAGGTTTGTAAAGATGCTCTTGTGACTTTTAGAAAACAGTTGATGAAACTACTAACTCGAAATGTAATCAGTGCATAATCATCAAACCAAAAAACCAAAATAATAATTATTTTCAGCCATGAATACAATATACATCTAAATCAGTGTACACACAAGTCTATAAACCAAATAAAACCCACCTGTTGCAACACAATAATGCAAGCAACCAACAGTTCAAGACACCTGCCACACTAAGTAATATAAACCTGCCAACAAAAACACTCAGAGTAAAGAATAGCAGTTCCAGCATAAGAACAAACACCTGCTGCGGCACAACATCCGCAACATTCTATGCAAGAATAACAGCCACCTGCTGGAGGCCAACAATACACACCGGCTAAGCTTGCATGGAGCCACAGCTGAATGCATTCACATGAACTCAATACCTTATCCGCAGCAGCGAGGGAATGATTCTGCGCATGCCAAGTTAATGTCCACTCATCACAAACAGATACAACCACATATCACCTTTAGCGTGGTTATGTAAAGGTCGGAATGGCGTGAGACAGCGCTTCAGTATATGCGGTGTGTTTATACCCGAGTGTTGCACTGTGTCTTAGGAGGCGTCATGGAGATAGTGTCAGCACAAACGCCAGACACATCTTGCATAATCCAGCTGAAGAAATGGAAGGAATGTTAATGCAAAAATGATAAACACTTTACTTTTAGCCCTTCCTCCACAAACATACACACACAGAAACGCATGCATGTCAGCTATGAGAGTGTCACTCTTTCTCCCCACAGCTTTCTCGATGCTTTGATGTACATGTGGAAATCATAGAGAATTCAGAGAGAATTAGAACTACAGTTAAACAGTTATTTCAAATCGACTATGCCCATATTTTAATTTCTCAGACAGTCCACACTGTGCTCTAATTGCTTCAGCTTGGCTCCTTTCTCTCGTAAATTGCAGAAGCGTGTATGATAGCATTTTACCTCCAGACGGGCCGCACTCACCCTTGGTTTCCTAAAGAGATATGTTGTTTGCTCTGCCCTGCGTAAACTTGCAAATACCTTTCCGAGTGATGTCAAGAGATGCTCACGGCAACGTGTACAAATGCTGGTGAAAAAACGATGCAGAAAAGGGCGAGAGATTTCCTAATAGGGTTTTTTTTTTCCTTTTAATTTTACAACAGGCTATCTGGGATTTTGGTTGTTTAAACATTTTTGTAGTGAAACAATGCAAGGTTTGTTTTATGGGTATGACCTGATTATTTGGATATGTCAATTTACTGTGTATGGGGCAACTAAAGTACAGGTGCCTCCTAATTTCATATAACTCAGAGGCTTTTCAATAAATCCTATTATTCTATTATAATGCTTAGCTATTGACGATAGTGTGTCAGAGGGGTGGTAATTAAACCTGATTATGACTTAGATGCCTTCTGTGATGTTGCATTTGTTGTACTATAAGCACTTCTGGCAATTTAGTCAACAGATGCACAATCTATAAAAGCTGTCATTAGTACAGAATAAAAGTTAATACTAGGAATTAGGATTAAGTTGAGATTACACCCACACAAAAGAAAAATAAAGCTTAGACAGTTGCCTCGTACTACCTTTCCTGTAATCTCTATTTAGAGTTGCGTGTGTGTTCATGTCTACATGTAAGTGATAAGACTGTTGATACTAGAAGGTTGTTTTGCAGTCTGAATTTACATTAGGGCAGACACTGGTTGCATGTCCTAGTAAAGAGTGGAAAAGTAACATGTGCTAAAGTGCAATCTCAAAACTACTAGTTAACCAAAGTTACTATATGTAACTAAACCTAAAATTACAATAAATCTATCCATCCATTCTGTTTCGCTTATCATTATCAGGGTCTCGGGAGGCTGGAGCCTATCCCAGCTACCATAGGGCAAAAGGTGGGTTCACCCTGGACCGGTCGCCAGAATATCACAGGTCTAACACAGACAGACAGCCAACCATTTGCACTCACATTCACACCTATGGCCAATTTAGAATCATCAATTAACCTAACCCTATTAACTTCATGTCTTTGGACTGTGGGAGGAAGCCGACCCAGACAGAACCCACGCAAACACGGGGAGAACATGCAAATTCCACACAGAGAGGCCCCGGCCAAGTGGTGAATTCAAACTTGCTGTGAGGTGACATTGCTAACCACCATGCCACCTTGCTGCCCCACAATTAAAACCAGTTTTTGCTAAATAAAAAAATGACTTCAGAAACAAAACAAAAATAGACTGAAACTACAGTGTTTTGTACTTACCAAACTAACCAAAACAAATCTGAAAATATGCAGAAATGCCTTCAGTTTTAGTCGTTGTTGGTTTGGTTACATTAGTTATTACAACCAGCAGCCCCATGAGGGTTTGGTGCACCTGTTTGTTCATCTGAGATGTCAATGTGACTTATGTCTTGTGTCAGATGTTTATAATTGTTGTTAGACCACACCATAGACAGTATAAAAGATGTGTGCAGCTACCATTATGTCACTCATTGGTTTGTGAAGTCCCGATTTGAATCACTGCCTCCATCGTGGTTGCAAGAAAACAGTTGTGATGAGGATTGGCAGGACTCATTGTGAAAACTCTTTGGCTAATGACTTATCGATCACAAGTCGTTAGCCAAAGAGCAAGTCGTTAGCCAAAGTCATTAGCCAAAGAGCAAGCACTGATAATCTTTCATTTTTAAAAATGTTCTAACAAAGATTTACAAAACAGGCTTTATTTTTTATTTAGTATGACTCAAAATGAGTGACTAAGGCCATAAACTCAACAGGGAAGTGTTCACAGAGGTCAAATCAGAAATCTGTTTATCTATACATTTCTATAATACTAGCAGAAGTCTTTTTGCAGCCACAGCCATCACCATCTGGTGGCCCTGAGATAGAATGCAGGTTTAACCCTTCTTCACTAGCTTCATTTTTCCACCCCAGAAGCTTTGTTCATCTTTGATAATGTCTACAGACCTGACAAATACCAACCACCTGTCAATGTTAAAAATTAATCTAAACTGAACTCAGGCATTTAAAATAAATAAAAATAATGAAACAGTCTTGGCCCAGATATCTGCTGGTTATATCAGAACCCCTGTCCTCTCTAGAGGCTAAACCCACCAGAAATAGCCAATGGGTTGCCAGATTGCCTTTTCTGGTTTTTTTGTTTTGTTTTGGTTTTTTTTAGAAAAGGCCAGTGGATTTGTATTGTGTAGGTAAAAAGATTAAGTGGGTGTCACAGCATTTTATGTCTGAAAGGACCCCTGCAACTATGAACTACTGCGATCCCCTTCTCCAAGTCTTCATCTCTTTGGCCTCAATCAATCACTCCATGGGGCCACCACTGTAAAAGGCCTTCTATTAGGCACAGCGAAAGCTGTGTTTACCCAAGCCTAGTGAGTTACCTTGGGTTACTGCAGGAATGGAGGTCGTGGAAACTGCTGGCTACAGATATAATAAATCACACGTCAATGAGGATGTTGATCTGTACAGTTTAAATGAACCAAGAACTGTTCTTATGTTTTTTGATGACAGAGAAGATAAACAGCACACAGCAATGTCAACTGCGGCATTGCAACAGATAAATCATGAAATTAAGATTTTCTTTTTTAAAGTAACCCAGATGCTTCTGAAATGTTACAGAGTTATGTTCTATATCCTTTTAACCAGTTTTGACATAGAAAGGCTTGCTTGAATGTAGGCAATGGCCAAGCAAGACAGACAAAATCATTAAGTGAGCATGCAAGGGTTTTAGACACACGTCTCACACGAAGCGTGTCCCCCACTGCTCCCTCTTCCCTTAGCTTTTCACCTCCCAGACCCCCCCCCCCTTCTG
>VVHJ01039716.1:0-10861 GCA_015107715.1 Tylochromis polylepis | reverse complement strand
GGCCCCCCCCCCCTTCTGACCCTTTTGATGGGGTGAAGGGATCTAGATCTTTGGAACCAGCTAATTATAGAGTTTTAACGTCTGCTTTGCTAAGCCCTAAGAGCTGAGGGACATTCCTACAACTGGAAGATTGAGTATGTGTGTCTGTATGGTCCAGATATTACTAGTGTTGTGGGGACCTAAATCTGTTTACTCAGTAAGATTATGGACCAATTTGGAGTGGAGGTCATAGTTACATCATTCTGGTGACAGAAAAACTGTAGAAACAAGTGAAGGAAAACCAGTGAGAGCCCCACAGGAAGGAAACATGTCTCTTTTTGTTGCTGCTGTTCATCAAAAAAATATTGAATGTATTTTTCTAGAATAACATGATAGAAGTGGTCCTCTGAATGGAGACAGATTGTGGCACAGGTCTAGTTTCTGTGCAGTTCTTACCCAGACGAATTTCTTAAGGTTTTTATGGACGGCCTATAGATATTAAATGGCATGTGTAGAGTCAGAGGAGGAAGTTGTACACTTGGTGCATGTGTGTGAACTGGGAGCCTAACTGAGTGTCCAACTCAGTGACTCTCAAAGGCCAGGGTGCAACACTGTTGTCTATAGGGTTGCAACCAACCTCCAGCCACTTGATTTGAAGTTTGAGTTTGATAAACTGTACTATTTTTTGCTAAATGTTAAAACTTAGAGCCTTCATGGGTGTTCACCGGGTGAAGCAGGTGACCAATATACTGTAAGGCTATTCCAGAGGTCCAGGTTCAAATATTTACTGGGTGTCATCCCCTCCTCTCTTTCCAAGCTTTCCTTCGGTCCACTATCTCATCATACATCTCAATGGAAGCAAAAAAAGGTCTTTGCCTCCAACCAAAAAAAGAACCCAAGACCCTTCCTCTTTGCCAAATACTTGCATTTGGTGTGTATCTACACCATCCCAGCAAAGAAAAAGTTCACTTCAAACATTAATTATGTGGGAGATTCTAATGTAAGCATAGTGTTGAATGTAAATCAGCTTGAGTTTCAGTTTCACACCTGCAGAGTATGTCAGTTGCATCAGGTCTTTATGTCTTGAAATACATTCCTGAGATTGGGATTCTTAGTAGCTGTCTCATCTATTCTAGCACCACTGAGTAACTTAAACACTATACCACTTTAGTCATAGGGTCGGCATATTTGTGTTCTTGATATTTTACAATGAAACACCCGTATCAGCTCATGTCTTGCGAAATAGGTCTCACGACTAAATCCTGGCATCAGTGGCCCCAGTTTAACCAATGTTTCAGAAGTTAAGAGTAGTGCCTGATTTGCAGCGTGCCTGATCAGGCATGATTTGACACTACTGGGGCTGTTGTGGCTATAGAGGCACAAGCAGGTTATCGACTTATTGAATGGTTTGTTCTCCAATCCCTGGCTCTTCAGTATGCCCAAGTATCCTCGGGCAGACCACCAAACTGTAAGTTGATCGAGATCAGGCGGGCGCCTCGTGTGGCAGCTCCATTACAACTGGCATGTGAACAGGTTTCTCACATTGTAAAATCATTTGTTGGAACACTTAAGCTAAAAGTGAAGACTATTTCCTGTTACAGGTTTTGGGGGTTTTTTTTGGCATACTGTGAAAGAAAAAAATATTTTATGCTGGAAATGTAAATTTTTGAGATGCAGGGTATTCTTTATATTTCATTAACATTTATTTGGTCTTTCGCCTTCAAAAATGAGGTGCTTTATTGTCACTGCTTTTAAATGTTAATGCCAGTTTATTTATTTGCTATTTTTTCTATTCTGTTTTCTTGGCTTTTTAGTCATTTTCAAAAATATTTTCATATTTTAGCTGCCCATATTTTTTAGTCATGTCAGTGACATTTTGTCCAAAAACGTGATCAGTCAGTTGCAGTCTGGAGCCTTGTTATGATTTCTATATCCTTTCAGGTGCTGACTTACCCCACTCTTAGGCTTTGCTCCAAGGGCTTGTGCAGATCCTGAAGACAAAGCAGCAGCAGCAACAACAGCAGCATGTGGATGTGTGGGTGGTTGTGACGTTGCTGAAGAAGATCCTAAATCAAACTCCTGCACAAGTAAAAAAAAACAAACAATACAGTCCACTGAGAATGCCGAACATCAGTTTCAAATATAGAAAAGATTGCAGTCACATCCAGCAAGATAACGCAGTTGTACGGGTACCGGATGATGCCGTCGATGGAAGGTGGCTGTACTGTCCATGGAGGAAGTAGCACTGAGGGCATTCTCAATTTCCTGATCTAGCTGGTCCAGCTTCATCAGAAGCAGCACCATCGAGTCCAAGCGAGCATGCCCGCGCTGAGACAGATCAATGGAGAAACACAGTCACTGCAAAAGAAGCTCACAAAACTATTAAGACCAGCATTATATGCGGCATTAAATGTGCCAAAATCAGTATGTTCCACTTCTCTAAGGAAACTTTTTTATCCAGTGTCATCTGTTATCTGTGACCAGATGATGAGGAAGAGAACAGAAATATGAAATATATATGTGAAATGTGACTAGAAATGTGACTGGAAAAGCCAAAAGTCAGTAGTATACTGTAAGATCAGAACTATTCACAGTGTCAGTGGCTTTCTTTTAAAAGGCTTATAACTTTTAAGCGTGATTTCAAGTGCAAAATACATCTAACTGTAACATCTCTACTTCTCATTGAGCTTTCTTTGTTCCTCTATGTTCCCCAGCAACCTTCCACTTCAGGCGATTAAAATAGCTCTGATTTACACATTTTGGCCGCTTAATGGTTGTCTTTTTTGTTTCGCCTCTGTCATTACTTTAACACTCCATTTATTTGCCCTTTAATCTGCTGTGCTAATTTATCCAGGGCTGTGATAACAAGTCTCATACTGACCTCAGGTGGTCTGACTAGTGTAAGACAAGCTGAGTGACATGCTACAATCCAGCATTGCATCACACTCCACCTACCACTTTGTCCTCTGCTAACCTTAAGCCCTATGTTGTTTTCATGCAATTTGAGCAGGAGCAGAACGTGTAATATCCTTTTCTTCGCTGCTTAAAGCAGTATGTTTTCATTTCCCTCTGCCTGTCTTATCTTGGCACCGGGTGTGGCTCCCTGTCTGAGCTTCACCCTTGAGAAGAACCCGAGGAAATTTCATGGCTGGCCCATTACCTGCAAACAAACCTTGTTACAATCCCCGCTAACAGATACTGTTAAACTCTTAATGAGGGTGAGCTCATGGCACACACACAGCCACTGTGATTGTATGCTTACGTAAAGCTACAAAAACAAGTGGATGTGAGGCTTATTTTCATGCCTGGTTTGTCTCTAAATGAAACTTGAAACACCTTGAAGAGGAATCTTTAGGTTATGCACTTTTCACAGATCATAAATGTGTCTGCTGAAATGGTCAGCATGGCTTAATCATGATTAAATGTGCTAACAGAGTCAGCATACTAAAGGTAGCCTCATCCCTGCACCTGGCTTCCAGCTCCAGCCCTAATAATGTCTTATGACTGCTGCTACATTTATTTTCCAGTTAGTGCCCAATTAGGCTGTCAAAATCAGATCCTATCGGGTTTGCTGAGAGCGCAAATAGACATGCCATGTGTGTCGGGGAAATGCGTCTCACACTGATGCATTCACTGGCATTTCTAGCTCGTGGCAGAGCGCAGCGCGCATCGCTACGGTCCCATCTTCTTGGCAAAGTATCACAATGAAACATTGTACCACGGTAAAACAATGACATCTTTACGAGGCCTCGCTGAATGAACAAAAGCATCTGGCTCGGGATGGCAAAAACAACCACAAAACAGCAGAGTGAAAAACAAGTGCAAGCGTAAACTTCAGTTGCCTCGGAGGCAAAGTTTTTAGGGGCATTCTGGTGGTTTGGGTGTTCTCAGAAGGTTTCTTTTCTGTCTTTCCCATTTTTGAGGTTTCTGTCACATTCCACTTAACTTCCTGTTTTTTTTTGAGATGGGAGATGTTTCCCACACTGTTTGAACTCTTAGATACCTCCTTCCCCTTAACTTGTTCTTTTTTCAAGACCCCCCCTCCCAGCCGCCTGTCTTACAGCCAGTCTGCATCCCATTTCTCAGACCTCTGCATTGAGCAGGCTCTCTTAATTAATACAGACAAAGAGGCCAAAAAAGAAAAGAGAGAGGACTGAGGGTGATGCTGCCAAGTCGTCTGCTGACTGCTGAGCCAGTTTGGCCTTGGGGTCAGGATAAGGCCTTGTTGCTAAAACAAATAAACACAGTAACAAAGCCCAATATCAGCTTAATCTCAAGCCGTTATGCAAACCAGATGGGTTCATTTTACAAGCTGAATGTGTAACAAAAACTTGGTCTACTGGGGGATGCAATCATTAGTCAGTATGATATCTTGTCAGAGATCATTCCAGGCTGCTTCTGTCATTATCCACTAAAGAAACTAACATGAGCTCAGTAATTCTCTTTGTGATATTGAAAAGACTTTTCTCCCATTTTTCATCTCCCGTGGGATAAAAGTGCATATTTTTAATTGATATTTTATCAGCGTGGTCTTCTATACGGCACATTTCCTGCGCTAAACTGGATAAACAAAGCACGTTGCTGTCAAAGATGAGGCAAGCCATTACCATATGGTAGATGAATTGTCTTGGCTTCTTCCACTGGCTTAACTCCTCTTTTCAAGTTCCAAAATCCTGCTTTTTTGGGGGGTATTTAAATTCATCCTAAGTTTGAAATTAGAGCCAGGGGAAAATGTGGCACTGGTTTTCCATGTCTCTCTGTTGGAGTATGACCTATTGTTTTTGGCAGTTGGTGGATTGACTTCAACATTAGTCATGGCTAAAAGCGGCTCCAAAGTTTAGAGAAAATTTATGTGGAAATAATGCTATGATAATCTTTAGGATTACACAACCCGTAGGCTTTTTAGGAACACAGCTATAACCAAAGTGTCAATATATGACACATAAACCACTCAGCACCAGCTGATTTTAGGGTTTCTCCTCAAGACTACAAGGCAAATATTTTTTTATTGTATGCCTGCATTTTATTCTACTATTAGGAAGGGGTTGTGGTATATTATTAGGGTCATGGCGGCACACATCAATAGATTTATATACAAAACAACTGAATATGACCAAACAATACAACAATAATCACCATTGCAGTCCATTTTCACATTATATAAACTATGGCCGACAAGCCATAGTTAACCATACACTTCACAGTTGCATATGGATGCCTTTAGTTTAAACAAATAATGAATGAATTGTAATAACATAACTTATGTCATCATATGAGAAATTATAATTCCTGATAATATGGTATATTAAAAAATAGAGCCCAACCGATATATCAGCCATGCCAGTACCAGCTGATGCCGATACATCAGTTTCAACATTTATAACAGGCGATACATGTAAAAAGTAAAGAAGATTCAGGGGAAATACTCTTCAACCATGTTATGGGTTTTAATGTTGCAAAGTTAGCCCACCACTCTTAACTTCACTGTTGGCAACATGTATTTGGAACATCACAAACACAACAACCAGTCAATTAGAGCAGAGTCAAGAGTGAATGAATAATCCAGAGCTTGTGACGGCAAAACTGTCATATCATCTTAGTAGGGACCCATCAATAACTACACACAGCAAGTGTTAGGGAAATCTATTTATGTTTTGCATCTCTCAAAGAAAGAATAAATATCAACTGACATATCAGATATTTTAAATCACCAAACACTGGTATGAGCCTTAAAAATCCTATATCAGTCAGTCCCTATTAGAAAATATCTGTGTAGCTCTTTGCATTTACATTGGCATTATTATAAATGGCGCTACTATAAATATTTATACTTCCAATTAATGCAAAATAGGTGAATTAATATGAATATGAACTGTTCTACAAGTTTTATAATAAAATAAACTCAGGATGTGTCACTGTTTACAAAAGGGTGATCAATTTGATCTTGAATGTCACACAAGAATTTAACTTCTCACAATATGGTTCTTGTCCAAACAGCATGCCTCTTTAATGGGCCCTGAGTTGAAATTAACGGGCTTCTTACTGTTATTCTAAAAGGACTGAAACTACAGCAACTTAATAATGAATACAGTTTCAATTGTCTGATTGTTGCTTTGCTTCACTGATCCCAAATCCACGAACTGCCTCTAAGGTTTTGGTATATTTTTGTACCACATAAGCATGCTGCTAACAGTGCGAAAACAGCACGAGATACAGTATGTGCTAGAGAAAACAGTTTAAGCATTTCACCCAAGAGATTACTTTGAGCTTCCAGCCCCCTCTGCATTCATGGTCTCCATGCCCTTATAGGACCTTGTTTTGCAATGAGCGGTTAAGAAAAAGTACAACATTTCACAGACCCCCCTTCCACACAGCCCCCTCACAGATCTGTAAGCATGTGAGAGTGAAGTCAGTGTTTTCCGAGACACTTGCCAGAGTGTGGGACCAAAATTATGTGTGCCCAGTAAGTGTCTGTTCATTAGAAGCATTCAAGTCGCAGAATTACAAAGACAGAAATTGCAAAATTGATCTAAACTAGTATAAATGTAGTAAACTAGTAATTGTACATCCCTTCTACTTCTGTATCATATCTAGTCTTACCTTTCTCAGCCGCACTTTGAACACATTGTCTTCTTTCTGATCTGCATGCTCATATGTTCCATCTAAAGCCAAACTGCCACCTTGTGTATCGTTGTATATAACTGAACGTATGTCTTCACTTGACTCCTCCATTGTGGCTCCTGGCTGGTGGTGTTCCCTGTGACCATTTGCCACCTCAGAGGCAGGTGACTCACTGAAGTGAGGACCTGAGGCTCGGTTACCATGGAGTGCCTCGTTGACCTCTGTAGAGCATGGTGGCAGGTTTTCCGTATGTTGTTCAGCAACCTCGTGTTTATCATCCAAACAGCAGTGCTCAGCAGCTGGATTTGGGGTACTGTTGACATCATTATTCTTTTGCGCATGAAGTAGAGAGCTGTCTTTTGCCTCCACAGGGCTGATCTCTGGTATAGTGTCCAGTTTTGAACAACTATATTCTGTCTGATGAAGAATGGTGAGATCCTCGCTAACAGGCACTAAACTTTGATCAGTATTTCCCAGTGGCTGACTTACAGAACCTTTCACATCCTTATCTGCACACTGTGTCATGTTTGTCCCAATGGCATCTCCTGCACGTCCAGAATTCATTTGTTTAGATGACATGTTGCTGTCTGCCATTAAAGAGCAGCACTGATTAATGACACTAACATCAGATGATTCAAAAGGTCTGATGTGTCCTGTTTTCTCGCTGCTTTCTGCTTGTGCACTTTTCTCTCCCTGGGGACTGCTCTCTGCTAACATTTCAACATTGTGCTGCTCCAACAATGTCTGGTTGGATATTTCCCAACCATGATCCTTATCCAACGGTCCAGCACAGTCTTCATGGTCCCGCTCTTGTCCTATAGTGACTCTTGAGAGACAGCTCTGTCCTGTATTTTCATTTAGAGTTTCTAGGTCACTCAATCCATCTAGCTTGTCAGCAGAACATGCACTCCGGCTCTCAGATATTCCTTTGTCACATTTTCCATCTGCTACTAATGATTCCACAGTTTTGTTGATTAGCGACAGTGCTTCACCACCCTCCATGTTTGCTGAGCTTTGCAGAACACTCATACCAGGCTGGTCATAGGTGACAGTCTTGCTGTCCTCAACATCTGGGAGGTCGGTTTGAGGTTCCTGTTCGCCAGCAGAGCACCAGTTTACTGTGGCCCCAGTGATTTCAGGAGGTCTGCTGTAACCCTCTGTATGGCTCTCCTTTGTATCCTGATGGTTTGGAACTTTGCCAGGTTGCTCACCAGCACAGTCAGACAATGGAGGCACATTGTTGGAAGAGATAGAGACGCATTGTTGCTGAGAGATATGTGCACTTTTAAAGACACTGTCATCGCACATGCTGTGATTCTGGCAAATTTCTGTGCCCAAATCACTTTCATTATCGATAGTCTTATCACTGCTATCAGTTGCACAAGAAATATTTGCACTAGACATACCACTGTTTGAATTACAAAACTCTCCAAAATTCCCAGGGTTTGTGGTTTGGAGATCCTCTGAGTCAGAGTCAGTCTTTGGGAGTATGCCAGCACCCACCAACTCATAAGACCGAGCCACTGACTCCTGCAAATCCTTTCCATTGTTTTCCATTAGTTTTAAGTGTTCGTCGTTCATCACAGAAGCTCCCCCTTCACAAGTCTGAGCAAGGTCATCTATAGGCAGCTGGTGGCATCCCTCTGGCATAGAGGAACACCTCGCCCGTCTACCTTGTTTCGAACCCCCAGAACCCATCCATAACCCATCGCCTTCGACCCCATGACAGCAGATGAGATCCAGATCATCATAGCTGTACTGTAATCCAGACGGGTGAGTCACATGCTCCTCCCAGCTTCTTTTACGTATGGCTACCGGCATGTTGGGCAGCCAGTGCTATCCCATAAATCTGCTTTTGATGCCAGGTTAAATCGAAGGATCAGATCTGGTGCAACAAGAGGAGAAAAGGAGATAAGAAATAGCCAGTGTTGCAAAGTTTTCACTTTGCAGGAGCTGAACTTACAAATAATGCTTCAACTTTCAAGTAAGCAACCAAAGTGTATTAATTTAACCCAAGAAACCGATTTCTTTTGAAGCAGAGTTTTTCCATTCTTCAGCTTGGCAACTACAAGTAAACTACTCTGATCTCTAACAACTGTTTAATTTTTTAAGACTGAGAAAGTTTAAATTATTGAGATTAATGTAGACATCCCTACGATTGTTTATCTTATCACAAACAGGAAACTGTAAACAAAGCAGATTTGCACCATTTTAACAGTGAAAGAAAAACAGTCTGAAAAAGTGCTGGGTGTTGGTTAACAGTCTTTCTGCACCCATTCACCAACAAAAATAAGAGAGGCATAACTGAAGTAAAACTGGAACAGAATCCAACACTATCACAGAACCAAGTGCATGTCTTATCACAGAATTCAAACCAAGATGTAGTGCATTACACTGCTCTGTGTTTTTTCTTCCTTTTGTGGTTGATTTCAATGTACAGATGTGAAGAAACATAGAGACTCATGCAAGATTTACACTACTCTGTAAATCTGCTATGCGTCAAGTCAGAAAAATAAAAAATTTTAATTAAAGAGAACCATTCTGTACTATGTAAATAACACAGTTCAAAACAACGCAGCATAGACGTTTGTTTTTTAAGTAGTCTGTGACAAAGAATCAGATCTTTTCTCAGTGCACTGAAAGTATTTTAAAAACGGAAGACCCGCTTGAGGAGTTTCTTTTCCCAAAATTTCATTTTAAGACATGAGGATGATGGCTCTAACTGCCATTTGCACCCTTTGGCACAAACGTGTACCTGGTTTGGTTATATGTAAAGTAAGGGAAAGGTCCAAAAAGCAGTCGCTCCTCTTACTTGCACTCCAACGAACAGCTGACAGCCGAACTCCACATTCTACAGTGGTGGAACACTGATGTTTACTTCTCAGAATGCTCCAGGGATTTACACATTGTTTAGCAACATAATCTGAAAGCTTTTGTGGAAATCCAGAAGTGGAATATATAATCCAACCCAAAGACTGCAGGTCAATTAGTTCTTGAAGTGCAGTTTGCCAAGAGATGTTTCTCAAGCTGACTTTTCATTCATCCATCAAAAGAAATCTGTCCACTTTTGGGAAATTTAAATTCACTCTTTCCAAGCAAGCAGTCCTTACTTTAAGCTTCTAAGAGCCATTTTCTAGACTCGAGTTAGTATCTTCGCTGTAAAACTGTTGGACAGGGAGTGAAGCCCCCAGAGGAAGGCAGAAAGCCGGGAAGCAGTGAAAAGTCCATGGACAACTTCCATCTTGATCACATTATGGTTTTTGCTGACGCTGAATGCTCAAGAGGGTGGTGTAAGAGGGGCTGGGTTTTCTTTTCCCCCGGCCCTCCCTTCTCTCCTCCGTTCTATCCTTCTTTCTCATCAGGTCCCCTCCCCGCTGGTTTTGACAGTGAGTCTGAGTCACATCTCAGGAGCCCCATCCCCCGTCTCACAACTCTCGAAGCACACTATACACTCCACCCTCCTCTACTGTACACTCGCTACTCGCTATTTCAGAAATACTGCTTCTCTTTTCAGTAGATATTTCCTTCATTCTTCTTTAGCTCGCTATTTCACCAAGCTGGGAAAGAGGAGTTGGCTTTGATTAGTAACAGACAGGCTGCTTCGTAAGCCTTCAGGCTGCAAGCCAACTGAGATTGCGCTAATGTTTTGGCAGTTATATCTGCGGCAAATTTCTCATCTTGTAACTACAAATATTCTTAGATAAAAATGCTGGCACTCATAAAAAAAATACAAGGCAGGATATCTTTATAGTTAATCTGGTTGGGGGAGGTATTTAAAAACACACTTAAATGGTAAATCATATTTCAGCATTAAAAATGTTTTTATAATAATGGAGACGGCTTTAAAAGTGCAATCAACCTGACAATTTTCTTTTAAAGGAGATTAAGTGGGAAGAAAAAAAATTATTTAGGACCAAAATACCAGCAATTCATTTCCTAATATAGTAATTTCTCTGTGAAGCCCTTTGCAGAAAGGAAGGGCAAAGCTGGCAATGCCTACTCTTCATATCACAAAGACCAAGTGACATTATTTGTTTTTAAACCTATAGTGAAATTAGGATCATAGCACAAGCTGAATATTTCATTTGGAAAGTCTGGACCAATTGAAAACCTCAAAATGTAAGTAATGTCCTAATTTTATTAAAAATGATCAGCTATGATCAGATTTATAATAAATCTTTTTTGTGTTGTTTTTTTTTTTTTTGGGTGGGTGGGGGGGGGGGTGGGGGGGGGGGGTGGGGGGGTGGGTTTTTTTTTTTCA
>VVHJ01039700.1:0-19747 GCA_015107715.1 Tylochromis polylepis | reverse complement strand
TACATGAAAAGCTGTATTAACTAATTTTTGTGGAAAGTAAAAATCAGTGTGATATAGTGGTTATTAAAATGTGTTCAAAGGTTGTAAAACTTATAATGATTAATCTCACAAATCATGGCACGCTGCTCTCCCCCTGCCTTTATAACTCCACTCAAATTAATTTAAAATACACTTAAAAAAAAAACCCAACTTGCTTTGACCAAAGTGTGTGTGGAAGTAGGACCCAAACGCAGGACTTCCTGTGCAGAATACACTGAATTTATTTACAGTGAATAGCAGACTGGACCAGACCGGCTTAAGCTGGGAGACATGAAACACATTGTGAATTTTCATGTTCCCAGGTAGGTTCAACCAAGCAGTGACAGGATTAATCATAATGACAATATTAAAAGGTTCAATAAAGCAAGGAGCCAATTTCTTGGACTCTGTGTACAAGGGAATATTGGCAACCTTCTGACCTGGTGTGTAGGCAGGTGAGGCGATCCGGTGACGGTCGGCCAGCCGTTTATCCTGTTCCCCGGTCCAAAGGAGAGTGGTCCAAGTTGATCTTCATAGGCGCCGGCAGTGGTGGAGATGATGCTGCACTGACGGGACATCATGTTCTTCCTCTGTGACTGACAGGAGCAAGGGTTGGTATCTCAGTGACTTCGAACGGGGACACACTGGTGGCAGAAGATGGAATTGTGGACATATTCCACCCAAGCCAGCTGGGAGCTCCAGAGGGCCCGGTTGGAAAAAGCCACACGGGGGAGAGCCACCTCCAGCTCCTGGTTAGCTCTCTCCATCTGCCCGTTCATTTGGGGATGGAAGCTGGAGGATAAGCTCACCTGTGCTGCTAGTGTCGAGCAAAACTCCTTCCATACCCGTGAAGTAAACTGCAGACCCCTGTCAGAAACAATGTCCTGAGGTATGCTGTGCAAGCGGAAGACATGATCCGTCAACAGTCTAGCCATCTCTAAAGCCGTGGGCAGCTTGGGCAGAACGACAAAGTGAGCAGCTTTGGAAAATCGGTCGACAATGGTGAGTATGACGGTGTTACCTGAAAACGGTGGCAACCCAGTAACGAAATCCAGGGCGATGTGTGACCAGGGTCTTTGAGGGATAGGCAGGAGTCTGAGCAACCCAGTGGGTGGAGTATGGGAAGCCTTGTTCTGTGCACAGGTGGGGCAAGCAGAAACAAAATCTTGGACGTCCCAAGCAAGGGACGGCCACCAGAACAGATGTTGCATGAATGAATCATGCGATTCTTACCTGGGAGGCATGAGAACTTGGCAGCATGGGCCCACTGAATTACCTGGCCATGTACTGAGCTGGGCACATACAGCCGATGCGGGGGGGCCTGTCCCGGGGTCAGGTTCCTCCTGTTGTGCATTCCTGATCAATTTCCTGAATTCCTGATCTCCCATCTGAGGCCACCCACGATGCAGGTTGCTGGCAGAATGGTCTCATCCTTCTCAGAGGCATTGTCCGATATGGAGAACTGCTGGGAAAGTCTGGCTTCACGTTGTGGGAGCCGGGTCTATAAGTGATGGTTAAATTGAATCGAGAAAAGAAGAGAGCCCACCTGGCCTTCTGGGAGTTAAGGCGCTTGGCTGCTTGCAGGTACTCAAGGTTCTTATGATCCGTCCAGATGACGACTGTGTGCTCAGTCCCCTCCAGCCAGTGTCTCCATTCCTCGAGCGCCAGTTTAATGGTTAATAGTCCCACTTAGCCTGTGAAAGACGATGGGAGAAGAAAGCACAGGGATGGAGCTTACCCTTGGAACACTGTGACAACACCACTCCCACTCCAGTATCCAATGCCTCCACCTCAACAATGAATGGTTCTGAAAGGTCTGGCTGAATGAGGATGGGAGTGGGGGCAAACTTCTACTCGACCAGGGTAAACACTTGCTGTGCTGAAGGTAACCACTGGAAAGCAACTTTTGGAGAGGTTAGGCATGTTAACAGCAGAGCTATGCGACTGAAATCGCGTATGAATCGTCTGTAAAAGTTCTCAAATCCCAAAAACCTTTGCAACTGCTTACAATTCTAGGGCTCTGGCCACTCCCCTACTGCCTTGATCTTAGCCGGGTCCGCTCCATTCCTAGTTGGCCTCGCTCCACAATGAAACCTAGAAAAGCTACCAACAAGACGTGGAACTCACATTTTTCCTCTTTGACGAAGAGTCGGTTCTCCAGCAACCATTGAAGCACCTGGCGGACGTGTTGCTCATGCTCAGCCTCAGACTTGGAATAAATCAAGATGTCATCTAAGTAAACAAACACACAGTGATTAATGAAGTCCCTGAAAACATCATTAACGAGGGCCTGAAACACAGCACAGGGGCATTGGTGAGGCCGAAGGGTATGACCAGGATTCAAAGTGACTCAGGTGTGCATTAAATGCAGTTTTCCACTCATCGACCTCCCTGATCTTGACCAAATGGTAAGCATTTCTCAAGTCCAATTTAGTGAGAATGGTGGCGCCTTGTAACAGTTCAAACGTGGATGACAGCAATGCTAGAGGGCACTTATTTTTATTTGTGATTTTGTTTAAACCTTTGAAATCAATACAGGGGTGGAGAGACTTGTTTTTCTTTTCCACAAAGATGAATCCAGCCCCAAGCAGGGATTTGGAGGGACAGATGATTCCTGCCACCAGGGAGTCTGTAATATACCGCTCCATAGCCTCTCGTTTGGGTTTGGAGAGGCTACACAGGCGACTGATGGGAAGCGGGGAGCCAGTGAGCAGGTCAATTCCACAGTCATAGGGTCGATGGAAGAGTGAGGGCTAGGCCCTTGCTAAACACCTTAGCGAGGTCATGATAGACCGCCAGAACAGAAGCCAAGTCAGGTGCCCTGAGAGTCTAAGATTGAGTGGGTGGAGAAACATTCAGAGTGGCAGAGCGTAAACAGCGCTCATGCCACCACAAGCTCCAACCCACGATGGAACCCTTAGACCAGTCTATTTGGGGGTTGTGAATGTTCAGTCACGGGTAACCGAGGATAACAGGGGTGCCGGGAGCACTGAAGAGAAAGGAACTAATCTCCTCCACATGGTTACCAGAGAGTGAGAGTTGAACGGCCTGTGTGCGGTGGGTTATCATGTGAGCCTAGCTCCGTTTAGTGCAGTGACCTATAGTGGTTCAGTGAGAGGAATTAATGGGAGATGGAGTTCATTCGTGAGATTCTGATCAAGTTTTGCTGGGCACAGAAGCCCAAATAGGGGAATGTCTCTGATTGTGCCCGCCAGCATCCCTACTTTTACCGAGGGGCCTGCTGTTTTGGCCACGCGGGGTGAGTCATCATAATGTCCCTTCTTGCCACAGAAAAAGTACTCACCGGCCTGCTGTCATCTCCTCCAGTCCGAGGAAGGGAACCTAGTCCAACCAAGCTGCATCGGTTGCTCCTCCTCCTCAGCAGCCTCCCTCCTCTCGGGGCTCCATTCCTTGGAAGCAACCTCCCCCGGGGTCGCCGTACTCCTGCATATGACCATCAATTCTTATACACATAGAGATTAGTGAATCCAAAGACATAGGCAGCTTTTTAGCAGACAATTCCCAGTTTAAATCATCATTCAGAGTGTTTAAGAAAGCCCCTCGGAGGGCCTTCTCCTCCCACCCCGCCTCCAAAATCAAAAAATATATAGAGAAATCAGCCACACTCCTCTTGCCCTGCTGAAGCGAAAACATTTTATGTGCGGCAGCATCAGAACTCGAGCCTTTATCAACAACGCTACAAAACTTATAAAGTTCTTATAGCTGATGTCCAGGCAAGCCTTCCTGAAGATTTGCTCTAGTCCTCTATCAGACTAGAGCAAATCTTGTTTTTTTTTAATCTCTCAGTACTTGGCATTATTTATAACTGTGTGTGATGGAACAAAAACAAGTTTTGATTCAATATGCAATCTGAACATGCCCAATTGGGAAATCTGTACCAACAAGGTTTTATCTATAATACAACAAATAATGCATCCAGAGGCTGCATCTTTTGGTATTTTTTTTATACACACATATATTTCACTTGCAAGTTTTCTGTGGCTGTAACACCCTAGGTGTCATGGCCCATAGTCCCCACCGGGTGACCTGCCACGGCCATGTTTGTTTCTGTTATTGTTTTCTCTCCCTGTATTGTGTTTCCGCTCAGGCGAGTGGTGTGTGTGCGTTGGCAGTGTTCAGGGTTTTCCAGAGGCGTCTGGCTCGGAGAATTTTCCGCCATTAAACCAGCCACACCTGTAAGATAATGACACTCACCTGTTGCTGATCAGCCTCATCTGAGGAGCTACTTAACAGAGGAGCTGAGCTTCAGTCGATACTGGATCAATGAGAGAAATCAGTTAGTTCCCAGTATGTGTGTGACCGTGTTTTTGGAAATGAGAAGTGGTGTGTACTTACCAGTTGCTTGTTGTTTTCCCAGAGCGTAGCGGACACGAGTGGAGGGAGTTAAGCACTTTGTACATAGACACCACGAGGAGGAAGGAAACTCACCACAGACACTGGAGAAGTCACAGCACCAAAGCAGGAAGTGAGCATAAGAAGAAAAAACTCACACATGGAGGATTGTTTGCACTTGTCGTCATTTTTATTCACTGTAAATAAATTCACTGTATTCTGCACAGGAAGTCCTGCGTTTGGGTCCTGCTTTCACACCCCCTTGACAGAACGATCCAACCACAAATGGACCCAGCTGACTCGGATCCCGTCCAACAAGCCCTGTTATTACAGGGGGATCAATTGGATAGACACAAGAAAATGCTCCAGCATTTCCCCAAGGAGCAGACCGCGCTCCTTCAATGCATATCAGTGATGGAAGGTATGTTATAAACCCACCCGTCTGTGCCGCCTCCACCACCACTGCTTCCTCTCAGCATCGTGGCTGGCTGCCTGCTTCAACCTTCGCCACCCCCCCCAAGCCACAAGAACATCCACTGCCTATTCCAGAGAAATTCTCAGGTGAGTTGGAATTGACTGGGGGTTTTTTGACACAATGTGCCTTACTGTTTTGGCAGCATAACTGAGCCTATGCCTCTGATAGCTCAAGGATTTCGTTAATGGTGGAATCAGGTCATTCAAGAATATTCCACTCCTGGGTTGCTTTGGCTGCATGTTTTGGGTCATCTGTATTATGAAATGCCACCCAATCAGTTTGACTGCATTTAGCTGGATTTGAGAAAATATATATATATATATATATAAGTCCCCCTTCCTTTCCTTGGGGCATATCTACATTCCACTGTAATCTCTACTATCCGCAGAAAAACAACATTCTTACACACAACCTTCCTCATAGATCTCAAACCAGTTGTGAGGTTTATTTCCAGAACTGGTATAACTTAATTTTTCATTTAGCCTATTATTTGCTGGGTTACTTCTTCAGACCTTTGTTTGAATTATGAGCATGTCCTTAATTTTTTCTCTTAGGTTGCAACTTAATATTCTGATTTATTCTTTACATTTCTTTAAACTCTTATATTGTGCAAAAGTCTTGAGCGACTCATTTCTCTATATTTTACATAAGAGAGACCAAACTTTCACTTTATTTTTCTTTTTTCAAGTTCTCTCTAGGCTTTATGAAGGTGTTTGAAAATTGATCCTTAGACAGTGGCTCTTTTTAAAATTCTTTTCAGTCCTGACCTCATCAGTGTTGGGGAGTAATGGAATACATGTACTGGCGTAACGTATTTAACATATAAATTCCATTGTATTCCATTACAGTTACCGTTTCAAAAGGTGATAATTAGAATACATTTACTTTGTTGAAATAAATGGATTACACAGTGGTCCTTTCCTGTTTCATATGTTAGGCTATCCCCTCTCTATTTTTTGCAATTCCACACTGGTGGAAACCTACACAAAACACGCAATAAGAGGCTCTAATGCAGGGGTCTCAAACTTGCGGCCTGGTGGCCACTTGTAGCCCATGTCACCCCTACTTGCGGCACACATATTGACGTGAAGAAATATTTAAAAACATTATTATTCAAAAAAATTATTTAATATGAAGGCAATATGAGCAGAGTGTTACAGGCATAGCCCTAAAGAATGTAGCCTGATGGGCAGTGTATTCTGTGCTGCAGGGAGAACGTGTGGGACTGCCCCTCCTGTTATGTGTGTGTGAGCATGAGGGAGGGAGAAAAAGAAGAGTCGAAAAGCTGTGTCCCAATTCATAGGCCGCATCCTTCAGAGTACCCAGCCTTTGCGGTCTATGTAGACCGGGTCCTTCGAAGACCGAGAAGGCCGGAAGTGCGAGGCTGTTAAATAGGACGGTCTAGCCTTCGTCGTGCTGCTCAGGTTGCCTAGTAACCATGATACTAGCCACTAGAAATGCTTTATACAGCATTGTTTGACAGAAATGAAGGCGAAAAATTCTGTTTTGTTGTTTGTTTGTTTTTTTTATGAGACTTCTTTATCTGTTAAGTATCTGAGGCTGAGACCACGGGACTGTAAAGTCATGATTGTTGGTTTTCATTTCTATACCCAACAGTAATTTTAAAATTAGCTAGTAAATAACAATTACCTAAAGTTGTTAATGAGACTAGTGTCATCTCACTTTGGTAATGTAAATATATTATGGCCAATACTAAATTCATTGTATTTAATTAAAAACTTACAGCACTGAACTTGAACTTTTCAAATACTCACTGTCAGTAAAGATTCAAGTTCCATTCATTTATATTTCCTAACACTTTATATCTTCATCTCAAAGACAGGTATCTTTTACACTGTATATATAGATGTATTGTTTATAAGAGAGACAAATATTGTTTTTAAAATATCAGCGTGGATATGAAATTACTTTTATTTTTATTGCACAAAAGGACAAGAGCACAATGGTAAAGTGGAAACTGTATCCAGGACAGAAACAACTGCATTTTGCTGCTAACACAACGTCAGCTCTTTGGAAGCATGTACATAGACAGCGTGCTAACGTTAGCCAAGGACCCAAAGTGATGAGTGAATGCCGAGCCCAGCCCAGAAACCAGACCCTGAACTTCAGCTTGTAACAAACAGATGAGCAGTCAGGCTGAAAGGAAACAGTTTCTATCTGTTCATGTTTCTAAAGTAGAATCACATTAGTGATCACTTTAAAGTCTCTTTGTGCTGATTTTGATCTTTCATTTGTGCCGTCGTCTTTGTAGCCTATGGGTTTATATTGTTAAATGGTAAATATGAGACAATGTGTTTCATGCCAAGACAATAATTTACTAAATGTAACAAATTATTTTCTCCTGGAAGTAATTAAGTAATGTACTGCATTACTTTTAAGAAAAATGTTATGTGTAATATGTTTTTTTTAAGTAATGACCCCAACACCCATCACAGCAAAGAGGGGAAATACCTCCAACATGCACAAACATTTGACCACACAGCACACAAATAATTTGGATGAATGTAATGTCTTTGATATGCTGTTTCGTGATGGTGGTGACTCTCAAAGTAGAGCCAATGAGAACCTAATGAGAATCGATAAGGAATTGAATCAATGATGCAATCAGAATCGTTAGATTCTTAATAATTTCCATCCCATCAGCCATTCTCTTGGGAAGAGCTGCTGAACAACTTGTTAAAGCAAATATTTAATCACCCATTGATGTGGCAAAAACATTTAGGCATGTTGATATGGTCAGGATGACCAAAGATGAAGCTCAAACAGAGCATTAGGATTGGGAAGAAAAAAAGAAAATACCCAGTTAGCCACAGTTGTCTGGGCAAAAATATGTTGCCCCTGCTGCTTCAGGTTGATAGGAAGACAACAGTGACTAAAATAATCACTCATTACAATGAAGGTATGCAGAAGAGCATCAGCACATCAAACACTGAACCAGATGGGCTAAAACAGGAGAAGACCACACAAAGGCGCAACTCATGTCTGCTAAGAACAGGAAACTGATGTTACAATTTACACAGCTCAACAAAATTAGACAATAAAGATTGTAAAAATGTTTCCTGATCTAATATGTCTCAATTTCTTCTCCAACATTTAGCTGGTAGAGTCAAAATTTGACACTTTGAGCCCCTTAGCACCAAACAAGTGTCTTTTAAATGCTACAGCCTACCTGAGTATTGTTGCTGACAGTGTGTTTGTCTGCCCAATGTTTAACTGAATGACAATATCAAAATAGGAAAAAGATTTTGTATATTTAATTTTATTACACATATTACACAGAATAGCAACACCTTTTAAAAACAACTTAGAATAGGTGTTTCAGTCCATCTGTAGTGTTTCATATGTTGTCTTTTATATTATCACTGACTCATTAAAGAACAAAGTCCACTTCATTATAATAAGCATTCTATTGTAGCTACATGAAAAAGAGCTTGGTGCATTACAGAAATTGTCGTTTATTTTTCTCTTATTCCTTTCTTTCTTTGATGTCTTCATCCTTTCTTTCTTCATCTCCTGCTTCTTCTACTTTTTCCTCTTCTTCCTTTTTCGCTTCTTCTACTTTTTCCTCTTCTTCCTTTTTCCCTTCTTCTACTTCTTCCTCTTCTTCCTTTTTCCCTTCTACTTTTTCTTCGTCTTCTACTTTTTCCTCTTCTTCCTTTTTCGCTTCTTCTACTTTTTCCTCTTCCTTTTTCTCCCCATCCCCCTCTTTCTCTTCCTTTTTCTCTTCTCCTTCTTCCTCATCTTCTTCTACCTCCTCTCCAGTTAAGCGCTCAAGATCTGTAATACGATGTTTTAGAGCTTTGTCTGCATCTTCGTAATTTCGTAAGATCTTCTTCAGCTTGACCTGCATCAGCTCCATGATGCCATACAATTTGTTTACCTTCTCCTCCAGCTCTTTTTGCTCAGGCTTGATGTTAGCTGGATCCAAGTCTATCAGACCATCTTTCATCAAGATCTGCCGACCCTTATCCTCAAGCATGGCTTTGGCATCTGGATACTCTAACAGTGATTCCATCAGGTCATCCTTGGAAAGGCAGAAGAGCTCTGAGTATCCAACGCTGCGAATATTTGCGGTCCGCCTGTTACCCGCTTTGCTGCCTTTAATATTAAGAATACTAATCTCACCAAAATAGCTGCCACTTCCGAGGACAACAAATTGTGTCACACCATCATCAGCAACAACTGCCAGTTTTCCATCTTTGATAATATACATCTCACGACCAATGTCGCCTTTCTTACAGATGTAATCTCCAGGGCTGAACACCTGTGGCCGGAGTTTGAGCACCAGCTCAATCAGCAGGCCTGCCTCACAGTCTGCAAAAATCCGAACTTTCTTTAGTGTCTCCATGTGGACTTGGATGCCTATTTCTGCTTTTAGCTTGTCTGGAAGATACCTCAGGACCTCACTTTCATCCTGTGCCTTGCCATTATTCCACAGATAGTCAAACCACTTGATGACTCGCAGCTCTAGATCTTTACTAACCTTTCGAACCTGCAAATGAAAAGAAAGCAAGAGGATTAAAATAATATTTAAAGACTAGATTATTTTACTACTTCTTTTGATCTAGATTTTTTGATCATTTACTTGCATGTACTGCTTAATGTTGTCAATGCGGGCCTGGAACTGGGCTTGGGCTGCATTCATGTTGGAGATCATGGTGGCAATGTTTCCCACAATGGTGGCAAAGATTAGGACTCCAACTAAAAAGTCCACAACATGGAAGAGAAATTCTGAGTCCAAAGCTGGTGGTGGGGTTTCTCCAATGGTAGTCAGAGTCAGTGTGGACCAGTACAGGCTGAAAGCATACTTCCTCATGGGCTGCCCAAACTCAGGCTCCTCGGGATCATCCAGAGCAGGGTAAACCCAGTCATCAGCACCAAATCCTATAGATTTGGAAAAAGAGAAATACCAGCAGGCATTCCAGTGGATGATAATAAGGATGTACATGATAAGGTTTGCGATACGGAAGATGTTGGGGTAGTTGGTTTTAGTCTCTGTTCTGGTAAAGAACTCCATCATGCGGCCAATCCTCAGAAGCTTGTTTATGCGGATCTCTGGGTACTCAATACCAAGGACGAAGTAGAAGACGTCAGTGGGTAGCATGGAGAGAACATCGAGACGAAACTGGAAGCTGCTGATGTATCGATCCAAAAGCAGCTTCTTATCTTTCACCAGTAGGCCTTGTTCAAGGTAACCTGCAGTTGAAAGACATACAGTATTTACAATTTACAAGGACAACATGTTTTTAAATACTATATGAAATTAAATGTTCCCTTCTACTGCTACAATCACCCTTTAATTGCGCACAGGATCACTATTCAAACTGTAATTATTAGCAGCTTTAGTATTTGTAGTTAGTGGTGTAAGTAATGCTCTAGATATCTTATAATAAAACAGTGTCAACTAGTCTTTTTTTTTCTGTTGACCAGAGTACAAAAATTATATCCAGAAAGGGAATTCATGTTAGAAAGGGATGTTTTCTAACATCCCCTTCTAAAATGAATTCAGCTGAAGGCTTCAGCAGTACAAATTTCCCTTTTGAGTTTTGCTGGATGATAGTTGAATGCTGTGCTGCAGTAGACCGAGAGAGAGAACCACAGCATCACTTCCATATAACATGGCCAGAAGAAATGATGACATCACTGGCCACTCATTTTATCAGTGTAAGTCTAATTAGTGTTTTAAGGCAAACTGTTAACTATATCACATTTTGAAAATATTTCTACAGAATGGTAAGGTTAGTCTTTCACCTGTTCTGGTCCTGAAGAACATATCACCCAGGTAGATAAGGTCTGAGGTGTAGTCCAGAATAACCCAGTAAATTATGTAGTCATGCTGCAGCTCCTCAAAACAAGCTCTGTTTGCAAGAGAAGACAACCACCAGCAGTGAGGATGGTTTGTAAATTAACAGTGTTGAATATCTTAACACTATGTCCTGTTGTGCTGCTGTTGCACCCCATTAACCCAGTGATTTGTACTTACAAAAAAAGACAATACATTATTGCATAAAATGCAAGTTAAAAAACATAACTTCTCTCTTGTTTTTTTTTAAAAATATAAAACAATTTCTGTGCATAAATGCAAACTGCAGCTAAAATTGGTTTTAATGAAGTAGGATATAAAAGAAATGAATGAAATCATGTAAATATTTGACCTTTAGGGAACTTTAGTGATGAAAAGAATAACTGATTTATCAAGGTCACCTGGCTATGATCATGGTCCAATTATACATGACTGGTAGCGTGATGATAAAAAGCCAGTTGTAATACAAATTTCCAGCAGGATTAATGACAAATATTTCTCCTGGCCTGTGAAGGAAAGAATGAAAGTGCAAAATAAATACTCGAAATCATACAACACATACATTTATTTTGAAGTTTCTCTAAATTATGTACTTACTTAGCCTTGTCCTTGCTCTTGTCTTTCTCTTTTTCTTTCTCTTTCTCCTTCTCTTTTTCTTTCTCTTTCTCCTCTTTTTCTTTCTCCTTCTCTTTTTCTTTCTCTTTCTCCTCTTTTTCTTTCTCCTTCTCTTTCTCCTTCTCTTTTTCTTTTTCTTCATCCTTCTCCTTCTTCTCCTCCTTCTTTCTGTAATGTGCAGTAATAAATTTGAGAATACTGAGCATTGGTTATACTTTAATAATATAGTAACCTTTCATAAAAGGTGAGGAGATAAAGTGAATACTCTTTCTTCTCCTTCTTTTCCTTCTTCTCCTTTTTCCTTTTTTTCTTTTTTTCTCTGAAAAAATGATTAATGCAACATGTTTAACATGATTACAGGAATCTAAAAAAAGCCTCTTTTACTTTTTTCATGACTCCAAATTGTACTTACTCTTCATTGTTATTGTTATTATTCGTGTTGGCCATATGAAGAGACGTTGATTGAGGTGTACTTCTGAAACAAACAAAGCACATTTTATTAACTGACAAATCTTTGCTTTTTTCTCATTATTATTCTTTGTGTATTTACATTTAACTTTTGCTCACAGGTCATCGTCGCTGTACTCTTCACTGTCACTGGCAAACTGAGGTGGAACATAAGGTGGCAAGGTGAGCAAGGCCTGGGTGGTAGTGGCCATTGCAGCCGAACTGTAGTATACCCTGCAACAATAAAACATTTTTCAGGATGACAACTTCAGACTAGACTGGAATTTAAGTACTGTTGCGTTCTAAATTGGTCTTTTAGCATATTTTAAACTGAAACTGGAAGTATTTTGGCAGATGTTTAATCACCTAGCTTTAAAAGAAAAAACCTGAAGAATATATCTGCTTTTTGATATATCATAGGAACTTTTTCCGGGTTTATACTGTTGGTCAGAGAAAACAAGACATTCCTTTGAGCTTGGGGAACTTGTTTTACAATTTCACCTTCTGATAGCACAAAGATAATTATTAGTGGCATCCCTGTGCATATTTTAGAGATTTTTGATTTGAGGTTTTTTTTTATAAAAAACAAGAGCAATACAAAACCCGTGGAAGCAGAAACGTGTTGTGCTGTCAAAACTTGTTTACTAAGTCACCATATAAATTATTAATGCCTGAAAGAATAAATAACTAAATAAATAAAATTCTTACATATATAAAAAATATTCAATTTAATTCAGTTTTATTTATATAGCACCAAATCACAACAACAGTTGCCTCGGGGCCTAAATACATAAATAAATACATATATATAAATAAATGCATGAATAAATCAATATATAAATAAATGAAAGATTTTGTTGTCTTTATCTGCATCATGTGTCATTTATATCCAGTGTTACTATTGCATTTGTAGTGTTAGTCTCAGCTGGTAATTACATTGTTTTACAGGTCTAAATTAGTTATTTATCCATACAAATAGATGATGCTACAAAAATAACTTACAGTATTGTGTGACTAAACTTACCTTTCCCGATCCTTAATGTAATTTAAAGTCCATTTCCCTTTACTTGTGTACTTTCCTGGAACATAGACACTCACAGTATCCACAGATTTACTGTATCATCAATCATTGAATGCTATTTAATAATGTATAACAACATGTAGCTAGGCAACTAACACCTGTAGGTACTGAGTCTATCTAACTGTGTCATAGAGTCTCAGTGACCCTGATGAGGATTTGAGGATTAGAGCTGTCTGAGGAGAGTGGAGGCAAAGTCATTCATCCTCCCTGTTTGTCCACTCCAGTGGGAGATGAGATACATATAAGTGAAGTTTCGACAAGCCTCAGTTAACCTCTTACTCAGGATCCACAACACTGAAAACCATTATGTGTTGACACTGTGTTTAAAATTCAGCAATAGGCTATAATTTTCCTGATCATTTGCGGAACAAAGGATTTAGTCTGCTTGCACACATACACACATGCTAACACACACACACACACGCACACACTCCTCCTGCTCAGTCAGCACTCTCCTCCATATCCTGCTTTGATCCTATTAGATCATGTCCGATAGAACAGATTCCAGATCAGCCTTAAAAGAATAATAATGACAGGAGTGAAATCAAAGCAGAACCTCTATCAGTGAATAATGTGTACAGGAGTATACTGTAGAAATTCTGTGGTTCAGTGGCTCTCCCTGTCGGCTGATGTGGTGTTTGCAGTTTTATGACAGCAAATTTTACAGTTTGCATTTGAACTGAAGCACCTTTGCAGGAGTTTAATAATACTTTAATTTATATTGGTATAGTGTTGTATAAATGGAGACATTGTGGGATTTTGATGTGTGCGGGTCACTGATGAAACTTAGGGGGACGCTTGACTAGAAAGGAAACACTGTTGAAGTAACAATGGCACAAACACACAACAAGATACGGATCCTGTACACAACATACTGATATGTTATTTTTTGGCACTTTAATGGTTTAATTCTGTAGAGAGTACAGCAAAACAATAAAACATAAGATAATCCTCAACCATTTATACAACGTATTGATGAGTAAGAATAAACTTTCAAGTACAGAATTGCAGAAAAAGAGAAAAACAAACAAAAACCCTTTTAGATTAGATCCAAAAACACATTTTGGTTGATTCTCTTTACAAAGTGTTTAATTTTATTTTCCCCAATTAATTTTTTTAGCCTCTATTTAACTACATCACCTGTAGCTGTTTTCAGCTTTTGTTCCATTTGCTAACAGACGAGGATTGTTGCTGGTGATGAGAGGCAGATTACAGTGCAGTGGGATCTGCTGCCCCTCCTGTCATGTTAGCCTCAGCAGCCAGTGTGGCTGCACCGACATCAGTGGCACCGGCGTCAACCTCAGCTGGGACATCAGCAGCAGCAAGTATATCGGCGGTGGCAGGGGCAGCTGGATCAACAGCCACCTCAGGGGCTGCTGGGGCACTGTCAACAGGAACTACATCAACAGGAGGTATGTCCACAGCAGCAGCATCATCAACTGGAGCAACATCTATGGGGACATCAACTACAGCTGGCTCAACGGCCGCTGCAGGGTTTGCTGAAGGCTCTGCTTCGACCATGGCTGGGTCGGCCTCAGCTGCGTCCACCTCCTCAGCCTCCTCTACCTCATCAGAGTTCAGCGGGGCGGGTCCTGCAGCTTTGGCGGCAGGGTTACCATCCTGTGCCAAAGAAACATATATTAGCCTGTCATCTATATGGTAAATGGCCTGTATTTTGTATAGCACTTTACTTAGTCCCGAAGGACCCCAAAGTGCTTTACACATTCAGTCATCCACCCATTCACACACACATTCACACACTGGTGATGGCAAGCTACATTGTAGCCACAGCCACCCTGGGCCGCACTGTATATATGTTGATAACAAATGATGAATTATGTCTCAGTTGGCTGCTTCATTTTCAGGGTTTCTGCCTGTGATGCTCTCATATTTAAAGTTATTGTTTGCACTAATGCTCCAGCAAAATGTCTGCAATGTTGGCTGAAAATCCAGCAAAATGTGCAACAGTCTGTGTCTCTTGGGCTTGTTACACCCATCAGTGTTGTCTATCCTGAATGTGTCCTTTTCTTGTTCTAGCTGTCTGTTTTAACAGTGTTTGCACGTAGTGTCTACCGCTGTTGTCAGTTTAGCCTAAATTTATTTATTGAGAGAAACCTCAATTTATTCTACAAGGGGAGTGTGTTTGTTCTACATGCATTACAAGTTTTACCCACTATTTGTTTTTAGCTCTACAATTAGGCTATTCTTAAACCACTCCATTCTGGACAGAGAAGTAGTTGTTGTGAATAAACAAGATAAGATATAAGCAAATATTTCTCTAAACAGAGAAGAAAATGTACACATGGATTTCTCAATAACAATCAATATACAGTACAGCATGAAACTGAGATGCCTGAGCACCTCTGTCTCTTCCTCTGAAGCATCTCCAACAGGGACAGGAGCTGGCGGAGGGACGTCAGCGGGCTGGGCTGGTGCAGCATCCACCTATATTAAACGTATATAGCCTATATTATTCAGATATAGCCTATATTATTATTTGTAATAATAATTATAATAGGAAATAGCTGTGTAATATATGCAATGTCACAGTGCTGTGTGTATGCTCACCACAGTGGCCCCAGCTGAGACAGCCTAAAAGAACATAATTTTATGTCATTTCACAAATAAGTAACACACAAACTTCAGCAATCATGCCAAATTTTCTTATTTTTAGTTTTCACATAAATCCACCACTAAACTCCTGTTAAAGGCTAACAAGAGTAAACTTACAGGAGCATTAGCAGAGGGAAGGAAGGGGTTTTGGACTATTCCCTGAAAAGAAACAACAATTATAGCAATTAAAACAGATTTATAATCATAAACGAGCATTCATGCAAAGCCTGTCTGAAGTTCTTATTTACTTCAAACATCAATGAACCCCCACTACCTGCTGCTGATACAGCCTGTACATCTCCATCCACCTCAGGGCCTCATTAGCATGTGCTGCAATCTGCAAATAAATACCAGACGTCTTCAGACATGCGGTGCAATTAAACCAATTATGCCCTGTCTGTTAGACAACTATCATACTGCACAACTGATGGCATGACAAAAACATAGCATTACACGTCATAGCAGACGGATCCAAAACTCAAAACAGATAAGTTAAAAAGGCCATTTTACCTCACTGCTTTCGCTCGCTGGAGCCTGCAATTTCAGGAAAAGAAGTGAGCAAACAACAGTTAGATGTGGATAACTGTGTTTTAAAATGGTATCAGATGGCAGATTTAAAAATACACAATATTAGACTTACAGGTGCAGCCAGAGTAGAGACCAAGAGGCACATGAAGAAAACAAGCTGTTTCATTTTGACTGTTTCAGTAGAAAAACCTGTTTAATATAACATACAACCCAGATTTTTATCTTAATTTTCTTTGCTGAATAAGGGGGGGGGGACTTCAAGACAGGAATAGTTTTAAATATTATATTAAAAAATATGTGTGAAGAAAACAAGGTTGCCCCAAAAAATGAAAAATTGTTTCTATTTGTAAAGTCATCTTACCTTGTTGTCTGCAGAGAAACTGTGACAAAGTACCTCAGTAGAAAGCAGTCTACTTCATGTCCCTCATGGATGCCATTTATATGCCGCTATATCCTATAACAGCCAATCGCATCCAGTAAAACAGCCACAACTATGTGTTTGAAGAATTCTCCTTACATGTCAAAAAGTGAAGAAGAGGTATCTAGGGTTGAGGCCCCTGTTGTTGTTAATTACATGCTATGCAAGTATGCTTAGCACACATGCCCACCCTTACTGCCCTAAAACCAAACTTTGAAAAAAAAAAAACGGAGAGAGACGCCATGAAGCAGGCATAAGCATGTAATGATATGAGTCCCTTCTTAGTTTGACTTGAAAACAGTGAAAAGAAAAACCAAGAACTTAAATATCTGCAATATCTTGTTACTAAAAATAATGTAAGTACTGATGATAGCTACAGAAAGCTGATCCTCCAATGTCACTCGCTTGAACACAGGTTATAAGAACATCTGCTTGAGTATTGCACTTTTTCAGCTCTTTCTTTTAGCTTAGCATTTTAAAGGATTGGAGTATTTAAAAAAAAAAAAAGGTTTCTTTGACCAACTACAGACATTATGTTTCATTATGCATAGAGGAAATAACGTGTAGAAATAGGTTATTTAGCTGGTTAGCCTTTATATACATTTTTCTCATAATCTGTTTTAGTCTAAGAAAGAATTCTGAATGCAACAACATACAATGTGGTATTTTACACTGTATGCATTAAAGTGTGTACACTTACAATGTGTGACTTAAGTTAAACAGCTACATATTTTTTCTCAGTTGAAGACCACATTTCACGCAAGTTTTCCAAAGATTATTTTCATCTACCGAAACTTACAGTGGGTGTAAGTGCCAGTGGGAAGCACCACTTCTATAGTGTCTGAGTTTTAACTAATGTGTTTGCTTTAACTGGCGTGGCTGTACATCACAGTGATTTTGAACATTACAGTTCACTAATGTTTATTTTTTCAGGTTCCAGATCAGATGATGAAGGAGTTAGTCTGTAATTTGCAGAACTCTATACTATTCTGACCTCAAATCTGCTGATCTAATCAACTTTGTCAAAAGATAACAATCTCTTCATTAGTCATCTAAATGGTTACAGTTGATATCGTGCCATGTAGTGAGATTATTCCTGTTTTATGCTTTGAAGAAAAACTGCAGTTATAAAGATGTGGTTACAATGTGATTATCTGTTCCAACAGGAATACTAAACTTTTAACTCTCAAACTATGCTTTGTTTCAGGAGGCTGCTTTGACAAACAAATGCTTTAATTCATTTTTTTTTCTTACAGAACAAGAAAGCAGCAGTGTAAATTTGGGGGTTGGCTTCATAAATGTCACAGAATGAAATAAAGCTTTATTTTTTTTCAGGTTTTTACTTAATTTTAGTGAAAACCTAAAAGTGTGACTTGCATCAAAGGTCTACAAAGCCTCTCTATAGCAAGAACCTCATAACTGGGTGTGACTCACCCGTAAACCGTCATAAAGTTGTACATCAGAACCTTGTTCAATTTTGTTTTTCTGTGGAGTTCTATTATAAGTGAATTGCGGCACAATATTGAGGTCATGAGATTAACAAAAAATAGTGATAGAATAGGAAATGGGAAGCCCAACGATTCACTGTGTCTACTGAAGTACTAGGACTATTTGAACTATGAAAGCATTATCGAATAACAAAGAAAAAGAAAAGAAAAAGTCCAGAGTTTATCATTAGAACTACCACACTGGAGAAAAGCTTTCTAAACATTTTTCAATGACCAACATGAAGCAGATCCTCTTCCAGCTTTATAAAAGTCTATAGAAACGCAACCCTTCAGCTCCCTTCAGTGAGCATTTTCCTGACAAACTGACTCAACTCTACTTTCAAGTCTCAAGGCCCCAGTATACCCACTGCAATGGTTGCTTTGCTTGCCACCGCAACCTCATCTCACAGTCACTTGAGTTTAGCCATCGTTAAGCCAGGAAGCCACTGCAGTATTCTCCTGAACAATAGGTGTCGCCACTCAGACAATATCTTAAACATAAGCGCTGATATAGGAGGAGAAGTTAAAACCAGAAGCCAAGACACTGCCTGTTGCAAAGTTTTTTTGACAAAATTTCAAGTTTTCAAACTGTTCCAACATCTCCCTCCGTGTATCTGTATGTCTTCTGAGCTTCTGTACATGACTGTACACTTGTGTCTTCAACCCACCTGTGGTGGCCGCGGCAAAACGTGCCAGGTTACAAAAATAAAAAAAAAAAATCGAAGGTGCATGATCGACCACAAAGATTGTGTCGTGCAACACATGTTGTGATGTCAAAATTGGTGTGTAACACCTGTGACACAAGCAACATGGCAAGCATAATGGGGCCATTAGATCCCAGTCACACTGGCCTAGAGACCAGTTGGTGACCCCCCTGGCAACTACTAGTCTCTAGGGAAACATGTGTATTCCCCAATTAGTTGGTGAGTAGTTTGTTAATAGTTTCTGGAGGTTGCTGGCATTTTTTTTTGTGGTAGCTAGCATATTGCCATGGTTACCATTAGTTTGCAGGAAAGATGCCAACTTGTATGCAAACACTTACCAACTACTTCCTGAGCAGTAGTCAAACTATGAAAAGTATAACACAAAGCAGAAGCATAGACCACTGGCCTACAAACTAAAAGTTCCACCATTTGAAACATACTGGTTGGACAGGTAAGGCAGGTAATTTCTAAAATAATTACAATAAAGGGTTATATCTGGTTTCAAAACATCAACATGACGAAAGTGAAAAAACTCAGCCTTAGGTTTTGTAACTTGACTTCACTATCCAGTAGTTGAGGCTATAGCCATCTTTTAAATAAAGTTTAAAAACAAGATTATCGTTCAAGAAGAGTCTTCATTTTTTGTCATTTTTACATTAAATCACAGTGTTGACCTTTGTTTCTGAGCTCATGAAAAGCTATATTACATTACTTAGTTGGGGTGGTCTGCTGTAGTCTTGTTTCCTTGTTTGCCTTGCAGGTGGATAGAGGTGGTCTCCTGGGCTGCGGGTGTCTGGCGGTCTCCTGAGGGCTGGTTGCTCTTTTGGTGTGCCTGTGCATCTACCTCGGTTGTTGGCGGTGAAAGACTGGGGAGGGTGCTGCCTGACAGTCTGGGTATGCGGGCCTGGGGTGCATGTGGTAGGGCTGGCCCCCGACTGTGTGGCTGACTTCCTCTGGGCCTGACCAGGTGCTGGGCCTGGGGCCCCCGGTGCACGAGGTCACATGGCCTCTGGCTGAGTCCCTCCTTGTGTCAGGGTGGTCTGTGCCCACCTGGCCACTTCACCGTGTAAGGTGTGTAAGGTCATTCATGTGGCTTTGCTGGCTGTTCGGTGTGATAGCACCTGGGGCCCTGCTCTCGACTCGTACCAGGGTGGCCGGCCTCTAGCAGGGTCGACTCTCTGTTG
>VVHJ01039699.1:11935-37332 GCA_015107715.1 Tylochromis polylepis | reverse complement strand
GTGGGTGGGGGTGGGGGGGTGGGGGGGGGGGGGTGGTTGGGGGGGGTGTGGGGGGGGGGGGGGGGGGGGGTCGCAGGTTGCAGGAAATGGCCACCCCTCCCTGAGCCTTTTTTAAATCTGCAAATAGTGTGAATAGTGTGCTCCGATGTCAACCCTGCAGAACAGCATAGAGCTTTTTTCAAATCTTATCTGTTTGCTTTCTCTGTGCCGCAGCCCTGCAAAGCCAGCCTGTGGATTATTCTAGAAGGACTACAAGCAACAGTGCAGTGTGTCAACTGCAGTTTGGAAATGATGCGGAGTGAGTAAATCCTAACACGCAGATACTCACAAGCGCTTGGTTTAGATTTATCGGCAGTCACCCAACACAGATTTACTGCAAGAGAATTTACAGGACACCATAGCTCTTTTTTTTCTTAACCTCTCCCAGTACAGACTCAGTAATGTTGATGAAGGACTTTAAACTGAGGAGGGGGGGAGGCAGCAAAGTTGTTTTTGTTTTGTTTTAAAATCCATTACACATGCAAAGTCATCTCTGTTATCAGGTTAAAAGATGCTGTGCCCTCTCCCTTACAGAGTCTATTTTGTAACCTTCTCTTATTCATTATATTTTACATTCAGTGCCAGTGTTTGATTTGGCTGATGTGTTTTGCTGAAGGCTGCATGTAACAGGAGCTGACTCTGTGGACATTAATAGTTTTTGTCTCCTATGAGTGTATGAGTTGGCGGCATACATGGAGTACACAGTAGTTCATGTTATTTCCTATTATTAACTAGAATACTCGTGGCCAAACCACAGCTGCCTCAAGGCTGTGGCTGTTAAGTGTTTTGTGGGGGAGTAAGATAATAGGACATGGAAGTGTGTGTTGGAAAGGAATATTTTTAAAATGAAGTTAGGCAAAAGTGCACCAGGGGTAGTGGTAGCCCACAGGATAAGAGCTAGAAGTTTATGCCTGGGAAGTGGCCAGTTTTAAGTCTGTGTTTCAGTACGCTATATTGTAGGGGCATAGAGACCCAGCTCTAACACAGAAACCTTTCGATGGGTTCAGGAACCAGGTCAGGAAGTTTTATCTCCATTTCAAACCATGGAAGGCAGGATTCAGTACCATAAAGCTTATGCTAAAATTTAAAACTGCACAGTTTGTTCAGTTTAGTTTGCTGAAACCTGCTTATTTGTCATATATTCGCTCATTGGTAAAAGCCCATAGAGACTCTATTATGTCCAGGACCCTGTAATGTTATGCTATTTTTTTTTTAATTATTTATTTTTTTAGTGTGGCGATGCAAGAACAAAGTTTTAAGAAAAGAACTTAATTTATTTCATCTTGTTATGTCTGCATCCTGCACACTTTACCCTTATTTTAACTTCAAATATCTAGTCATATACATAAAAGTCATGCTCCATTACAAATATGCCTTCACCTTCAATTCACTTTTATTTATATAGCATCAAATTAGAACAGTTGCCTCAAGGCGCTTAATATCGTAAGGTAAAGACCTCACAATAATAGAGAGAAACCCCAACAATCAGACAACCCACTTTGAGCAAGCCCAATGTGACAGTGGGAAGGAAAAACTCCCTTTTAACAGGAAGAAACTTCCAGCAGAACTCAGCCTCAGGGAGGGGCGGCCATCTGCTGTCACCACTTGAGGGTGATGGGAGGAAGACGGGACAAAAAAACACATTGTGGAAAAGAGCCAGAGATTAATCATAACTAACATTAAATACAGAGTGGCGTATAAACACACAGTCAGTCCATCATGGGAAGCCCACAACAGCCTAGGCCTATTGCAGTGCAACTAAGGGAGGATTCAGGGTCACCTGATCCAGCCCTAGCTATATGCTTTATCAAAAAGGAATGTTTTAAGCCTAATCTTAAATGGAGAGATGTCTGTCTCTCTGCTTCAAAGAGGAGTGTCTCTCCCCGGGGGGGCGCTATTGATGTGTTTAAAAATACAAGAAACTGATTTTTGACTTAACTTTCTGTGGTTCCTCTGTATCAGGAACAATTTGGTCAAAATGTTCTGAAGCTAAGGCTTGAGAAGCAGGTCTACATGGAGCTTGCCACTTTACATACTGCAGTGGTCAACTAATGCTTGTAATCATAAATATTCAAATGTTTCTCAATCAGATTCTTGCCAGAAACTCAGTTGACAAGTAGCCAGAGAAATGTAGCTTGCTTTATTTTTTTCTTCTCTCTCCCCTCTTCAGCAACCACCCCAGCACACCACAGCAGACTCGGCTCAGCACTCCGCTTCACCCGTCCTCCACCCATTCCACCTTTCTGGCACCACACCCCCAGCCAGAGCACCTCTTTGCTGCTTCCCCTTCTTCCCATTGCTTGGCCTACCTGCCCAGCCTGTCCCAACCCTCCGTTGTCATGCTGTACAGGGCGCCAGAAACGCCCAACCAAATGCCTGAAGGTCGGACCTCACCCAGGTGGGAAGCAACGAAGAGGAAGAAGGAAGAAAGAGAGGAGGAAGAAGAGGAGGCGGCAATGGTACTTAAAAGAAAGGGAAACTCTGCATTAGAGAAATGTGAAAAGGTGAGGTGGTATTCTATGACGGTATGGGAAAATGGATTTTCATTTCTGTTGCTAATTGCTGTTCTTGTTCCAGTTAGAAAACTAACTCTGAGCTAATTATTTGGTTCAGTGCCATAATTCTGACAGTCAGAAAATGGTAAATGGCCTGTATTTTGTATAGCGCTTTACTTGGTCCTTAAGGACCCCAAAGCGCTTTACACATTCAGTCATCCACCCATTCACGCACACATTCACACACAGAAAATCCTGTTAGTAAATCACCACAGCGGACAGTTAAACTGAAAATGGAAAATGCTCACTGATCAGGATAACTCTTGTGTGGTGTAATTAAAGACTTCTCATCTCAGTTGAGTATAAGATAATTGAACATTTGAAAACCCGGGGCAGTTAATCAGGATACATAAAATCAAAGTAATTGGATGGTTCTGTGTCAGTTGGTCTTTTAAAAAGGTTGACTGAAAAAATAAACTGTAAGCAATTTCATTTAAAGCCAGGAACATGACTTGACTTTATTGTTACTAGAAGGGGGACATGTGTTATAGTCTGAGCCACAAACAACAGTGCAAAATTAGAGTTTTAAGGTCTGTAACGAATGCAGATCAAATAAGGCTATAATATAAGATTTCATTCTCTGATTTAAAGTAATTCCTGCTCTTTCCAGACTCGAGCTGAAGCTTGCAGGGAAACGGAGTGCTTGCAAGCTGGTAACACCAGGACTTCTCCCAGTCAACCAGCAGGCCTCTGCAGAGAGCAGGTGATCGGTGAGAGTGGAGGTGGCAATACCAGCAGTGAGCACGCTCAACCATCACACTACCTTTATGTCCCCAACAATGCAGGTAATGCACTGCATAACATTTTAGGAAACTGGGTTGAATTAAGCAGTACACAGAGCGAGACGTTAACTATATGATTTGCTCTGATAAAGGGCTTGTAAGAGAGGGACACTGTGATTGGCATCCTTTCACTTTCACTCTTTTACTGAGAACATTCCCTGCAGCAGGTCCTTTCAGTGCTGGAAATCCAGAGCACTTTATTCCCATGATTTGGGAACTGAATTTTTATTTATCTTTGCTTTTGTTAAAAAAAAAAAAAAATCCTTGGTAGCAACACCCAGTGAAACGTTTTAATAGGTCTCCTGTCCTTTTTTCTAGGACTAAACGGCCTCAACTTCCTGTTCTCAGCTGGACAACCAGCAGCCAGTCTAGCACTTCCTCCCAGCAGTGTTCCCACCTTGGCACTGCCCTATATCCTGGTACCATCTGCTCCCCTCTCCCACTACCCCCTGGTGGCTGGCAGTCTACAGCAGCAAGGCTCTGATGCTCACACAAAACTGAGCTTCGGTCTGCCTGCAATGATGTCACCTGCCCACTTCATGGTAGGGGGGGCACCGTATAGTGTGATGCCGGCATCAGAGATCAGGGCGCCGGTTCCACTGCCATCCACTCCAGAACAGGGCAGGCTTTACAGGTCGACAGTAGGCACGCCACATTCTCCCTCAGGACCACAACAGACCGTCAGCATCAACACACCAGAACCATTGGTAAGAACTGACTGTACTTCTGTAACCCTGCACTCACTCACTCACTCACTCACTCACAGAGCTGTCTGCCCTATACATCAATATAATTAGCCTTCATAATGAAACATGACCTTTCTTGTATCAGGCACTCTCAAAATGTCACAACACAGCTTGACATGAGAGCAAGTGCAGCATCTGTTTTGTGGAAGGTTTACCCTCATTTACTACTCTGGACATTTTGTGTCACAGCAGTTAAGGCTGATTAATCTCCAGCTTGTTAAATAGGAATGAATTTTGCTGCCTGCAAAGACCAGTGTAGTGATGCTGTTATAGCTCTTAGAGGAAGTTACTGGGTAGCAAATTCATGCAATGTTATAAACAACAGGACAAGTCAATGACCATGTTGTAATGATGCATTAATCAGAGGTGTCCTCTTTCCCACCCACTCTCACTTTCACTGTGTAGAGTTGCGTCTACCCATCCTCCTAGTGGTGAAATGATTGTTTGATTAGTAGCCTGTCAGATAACTAGAACGAATTCAATTAATTCTCTCTCTCCAAATTGTTGTTTTATTTTTATAGTCTTAATCTAGAACATTTTTTAGAGTTTGATTACCAGTGCGATACACAGACTGTATACACAGATTTATTAGATAATATTCAGTCTACTGACTGCCATTGACCTTTCAGCAAGTGAGATGGCATCCACTGTTGGCAGTGGCTACTGTTTATGCGTTGGGTTGTCTAAATGTTCCCTAAATGCATTATGTCTCTCTTTACAGACTCCACATACGCCCAAGGAAACCCCAGCATCTTCTTCAAAGGCTTTCTTTCAGACCCCGGGCACTCTGGGAAGTGTAGTCAGTGCTGCACCAGCTGTCCGAAAAAGAGGTTCAGTACAGAGGAAACTGGACATTGGCCACCATCCAACCAGCTGAAGAGACAGGAGCTTGTGTTGAATGTGCTGTCTTAAAAATTGAGGGTGATGATCCGAAAATGAAACGAAGAATATGGTTTTAAACCTTTGGTGCCATGTTTCTTAACAACAAATTAAGAACTTTCCAAGAGGATCAGATGTTTTCTTGGAAGCTGAAATCCTGGAGAGTCTCATATTTTGCTAATTGACTGAGTTTTATTAAATGGGTGTCACATTGTGAAATATGACACTCATAACTATTGAAATGTCCTCAAGGTTAGATAATGGGACACTAGGTTTAAAAGTAAGGCAGTATTACCAATGCAACAGTGCCCTCCTGTGATGGGAGTTGGTCACAGCTGCGTTTTATATTTCAACCTTAATTTCCCTCCTAGAATGATCAAGCTACCTATTTACAAGGGGTGTAACAATTATCCAAAAGCACATTTCATGTTTTTTTTTTTGTTTTGTTTTGTTTTTTCTTTTAAATTTTAGAGGGGATAAATAACCAGAAACCATCTTTTAAATGTTACAGCTTTCACCAAACTGGCACACTTCAGGCATTAACTTTTCTCTGTGGGTATCACAGCACAGGAAGACAGGCATGCAACATGGCATTGTTGATGTTTGAATCACTGTTTGGGGTTTGTTTTATAATTGTTACACCCCTGCTAATTCTTCATCCTTTGCATATTGTAGCCCAACTGCTATTTATATTTTAGCTAATATATGTTGATTACAGGGTCTGTAATGAAACATTAAGTTTTTCGCACTAAGTATTTGAAGAATGTACATGTAATTTTGTAGTAATTGGCCCATTCAGATTTACATACATGAAAACTGGTGTAATAGGACATGTGTGAGCTGCTGAACATCGGTTTACAATGACAGTGGTAGGACAATCCTTCCATTTTAGACATTAAGTGAGAAGAAAATAATCACTAAAGCCTTAAATGTTTACAGCCAGACAAGTATCTGGAGGAACAGTTGTTATATTTCTTGATGCTTACGGGTGGATTTGTGTTCTCATCAGGAAGACGTACCCGGCTGGTGCTATGTGCATTCTCCCATATAACCACTGTTACTGAGTACTAAAGGACAATGTGACAATGCTCTCAGGTACTGGAATACTAGTGACTGTGCTAAAATTGGATTGGGAAAAGTATCAGAGTACTGTAAAGTGTTTTTCCTCCTTTGTTTATACAGGGAAGCCAGTGCCTTAGTTAACGGGGCATGTTGCTAAGAGAACATCATTGTTGCCTCAAAACAGATTTTCTCAGGTTGTCAGTGAATGAGCCCGGACAACCCAGCTTAAAGAAAGATGCTTTGTAAAAGGAGTTATTCAGGAGAGCTTAGCTATGTCACGCCAAAGGGGTGTACAGATAATCCACTCTAACCAGTGGATGTGTAGTTTATGTCAATATTTTTAATGACTTATTCATAGTGTCATTTACAGTGTTTATTGTTGATGTCCTGATTTTAAAAATAATGGTTATTGCACGGTTCATTTAGTAGCTGCAACTGCTGAAAACGTGTTGCTGTTCTTTCATTGTAACTCTGCACACGCTATTAGTTCAGAGCCAAACATTTGTGTGACTTGAAACAAAATAAATGATTCAGACCAGTTTCAGTCTTTAATTTGATGAATTTGTCTGCATTTCGAACAGCAGGTGTTATTATAATCCTCCATTTGATCATGGGGATGTTAAAGAAGAAAATAATGTATCGACTGGTTGTTGTTTTTTTTGTTTTGTTTCTTCTAATCTACAGTCAACTGGGGGGGGGTACTAACACAGGAATCCCAATGTTAACACAATTACAGATGGCTTCAGTTTACCAATTTGCAAATGTGCAGATGCCACTAATAATTCTAATTCATAACGACCCAGCAGATGGAAACGAGTGATGCTAGTGTAGTCAGATGACACTTCATCTGTAACACAACTCCTGTTGCTGCAAACTGTGTAGTGATTTGTGTATTAAACAGTAACATATGATCAATGTGATAATCAGTATAAGACAACAGTATGATAAAGCCAAATATATTTAATGATTTGCATGTCTAGCAGAGGCAGTAGAGACCATTAGTCTGCACATGTAGGAAAACAAAATAAAAACTGGCGTTTCGATTCTTATCTGTGATGAATTGGGATTTCAATGCTGGACAACACATTTAACACATCAAGTGTGATCTCAGGGTCAGATCGGGCTGAGTGCATAGCAATTAGAAAACATACCATCTGTGGACACAAACATCTAGCTATCAAAGCCTTTTTATATCAGCAGTAAAAGTGAGCCAAGGGAGCGCTCAATAGATCTCTTTGGCCCCTGTAAGGCATTTATGACGCTAAAACTCAGCAGATGGAACAATTAACTTTATATAGACAGACAGTTTAGCCAAGTGTCTGCTTTGGCCAAAAAAACACTGGAAACGGAGGTAAAAGTAAAAAGGCCTCTTTATTTGGTACACCTGTTCAACTGCTCATTAACACAAATATCCAGCAGCTAAGCACATAGCAGCAACTTACTGCATTTATGTACATTGACATGGTTAAGACAACCTGCAGAAGTTCTAACCGAACATCAGGATGGGGGAGAAAGATGATTAAAGTAACTCTGAATGGAGCACGGTTATTGGTGGTTGGTTCTTGGAGTATTTCAGAGACTGCTGAGCTACTGGGATTGTCCCACACAACCAACCCTAGGGTTTATTACATAGAATGGTCTGGAAAAGAGAAAATATCCAATGAGTTGCAGTGTTCAAGATTTAAAAAAAAAAAAGCCTTGTTGATACCAGAAATCAGGAGAATAGCCAGACTACTTCAACCTGATCAGAAGGCAACAGTCAGTTGTGAGAAGAACATCTCTGAAAGCACAACATGTCAAACCTTGCAGTAGATGGGCTACAGCAGCGGAGGACCATACTACTGGGTGCCATTTCTGTCAGCTAAGAACAGGAAACTGAGGCTTCAGTTCTCACAGGCTAACCAAAATTAGATGATGCAAGACTGAAATGACATTGCCTGGTCTGATAAGTCTTAATGAGTCCTGACCAGACTGCTTTGAGGTTGTAGTAAGACAATAGTAACTAAAATAACTACTTGCTAAGTCATGGGATGCAGAAGAGCATCTATGAATGAACAACAGGTCAAATCTTGTAGCAGATGGGCTACAGCAGCAGAAGACCACACCAGGTGCCCCTCCTAAGAACAGAATATTGAGGCTGTAATCACACCTACTCACACAGGTTGGACGTTAAAAGATTCGATAAATCTGCCTGGTCTGATGACTCTCCATATTTACTGTGTCAGTCGGATGGTGGGGGTCAGAATTTGGGATAAACGACATGAAAGCATGGCGCCATCCTCCCTTTTGTCAACAGTTCAAGCTGCTGGTGGTGTGGTGGGATGGTTAGGGGGATTTTTTTTTAACACTTTATGCCCCTTGGTACTAAATAAGCATTATTTAAAGACCACAACCTACTTGAGTATTCTTGCTGACCATCTCTATCCCTTTACGACTACAGTGTACCCATCAGACTCACTCAAGCTCCCTCCCCAGGCTGGCTTCAGGGTGGGGTCCAGGCAGGGGACACTGGACCCTTGATTTTTTTTCTTTTTTTTCTTTTTCACAGAGGCCATCTGAATTTTTCTTTGTCTGGATGCTACCAGGGGCAAGATTTACCAAGAATATACCCCCTGGGACACATCTTAATGCCACTTAATCTTATTTAAAAATGCCCTCACGACTGACTTTTTAGTTTTAAAGGTTCCATTCACAGCATATGAGCATATTAAATATTAAAAGATGAAACCACCAAACAGTTTAATGCTTCATATCACCTTGAACATTTTAAACAGGAAATTGCTACACTGTAACATCAGCATTGGTTTTTATTGCTTGATATTTATGGATTTAACCCTTGCATTTTTCTTAAAATCAAAAACACATAGTTTTATTCCTGAGCCAGTTTTATTCTGTCTCTGGAACTATAGCCACCAAAATAGTGTAGTAATACATTAATATAGTAGTGACTTTAAAGTACTTGTCCAGCTTAAGCCAAATCCCTGAATGTAAACCTAAGAATATTTATATGGTGACAATCAATCCAAAAGATAAAAAAGAAGATATCCCTTCAGCGACAGACTATCAGGAAAGTTCTGTGTGAGCAGTTATTTCTTTTTTTCAAGTTTCTCTGTTTCTTCTCTGAATACTCAACATTTAATGCTGTTTATGAGGGCATGGCTCCACTTTGGGATTTCCTCATCTCAGATACTTGTGGCCATATTAGCAGCAGCCCTACCTGCCTAAATCTGTTCTTTATTATTGCACCTTGGTTTCTGCTTTTAGAAATTCTTTCTGAACATGAGACTTATTAAACCCAGGTGTGCTGCCACATTCCTAAAACAGTCACAAGACAAAAGAGAGCTCTGTATTGCAGTCATTTTTTTTAAACTAACGTTACTACTTTTTGTAGTTTGACATCAGCTGTTTACATCTTTCATATTTCATGTACACTTTCATCCAGTTCACTAAGTCTGTGGTTATTGTTTTTTTTTTAACAATATAATCTATAATATCAAGGCATTTCTTTCTTTTCTGTGGATTCTGGGTCTTGATTTTTCTCCTATCACTACAAAAAAAATTAATTTAAACAAACATGGAAAATTGTGGGGAGCAAATCTTGTTTGCGCCTTTGGTTACTCATAGTTCCAGCCTTCCTCGTTTCTAACTAATTCTATTTTTACCCAGACTATTTCTTATAGTGCAGCAAGATACCCTGACCGTATAGCAAAAGCTTGAGAGTCCTGAATACTTTCTGAAAAAATCATTTAGTTATTACAGCATGCCCTGAGTAGTTCTGGACAGATTTGCCTCTGTCCAGCTTTCAGAAATGCCTTTTTAATGAGATACAACATTTTTTTCCAATTTACTTACTTTATTTGCTTTAATGGTGGTTTGTAAGCTAGCTGTCGGGCAATTTTTGTGCAATTGCCTTATCTGCAGGCTCTACCAGAATGTTCTCTTTACTGTTGTAGTACTTATGTTCATTCAAGAAACAGGGAAATGTCAGAGAATAGCGGTTAGCTAACGTTAATATCAAACCCTTCACTTTGCTCAGTGCTCAGCTGTTTATTAGCTAGTTAGAACCAAGTTTCACACAAACTACTCAGTGCCTAAAGGGCAACATCAGCAGTGAAATGTGTTTTTGTGTTTAAACTGTAGCTTTGACTATACCTATCACAAGATCGACAGTATAACTAAAATAACAACTTTATAATTATAGCTGCTTTCTGTTTTCAGCTGTCCCACTTCCTGTGACAAATGCCAGGACATTTTTTTTTACATTTCTTAATTTATAACAGGCTATAACATACTCCAGATTTCCCCCCTTACTTTGTTTCTGAGGCTGGTTGTGAGCACAGCAGTCCTGCTTACCTACCTAAAATGGCTAGTTTCAGACAAAAGATAAGGCTGCACAAGATAAATGAGGATTATTTTGAACTTTTGAAATTTTAATTAATTAAAGGGCAAGTAATTTCAGAAGTGATTCTTTCTGTGATTTGACTTTTTAATTAATTACTGTTGTGTGTCTGGTTGAATTGTGCTGAAGTCAGTCTTTCTCACTTAGAATGCGGCTTTTTATCTGTTTTAGCTTTCAAATATAGTTTGATTATTTATTTATAAGAATTGTCAGTCCTTTATGTTTGAAGTTTATGATGTGGTCATTGAAGTGTGTTGTACTGGTGAGTCCTGCATCACCAGCATTGTCTCTGCAGTTGTAGTGTCTGATATAACTGATATAACTTATTTCTTTTTTCATCTCTCCTTAGCGCCCCCCAACTTTCTTGTAGTGGTTGTCACATTCTGTCTCCACCGGGGTGCAAGATTACAGCAAATTTTACAGCAGTGTTGATTTAAGCCCTGATAGATTTTCTGGCATACTGCAAATGATTTCCCTGTAAATGGATGCATGCACAAATGCAAAGTTATAGTATTGTCTATTGTATTAAAGTCTATTGTCTCTGTCTCCTTTCCTGTAATCCTAACAGTAAAGCCAGCTTCCCTTTTCCTGCACAAATCCATGAGTTTTAGGACAGACTGCACTCTCTCCATGACACACAGTTGGTGGTTCTGCATGCTCTCTGTAGTAATATATTCAACCACATGATCCAGTATAAATGGATAAGACAATATTTCCCTTAACATAGTTACTATATTTGAAATCTGCGCCACTTTTGTTATAGGAATAATCCACCATATAATCATTATACAATTCTACTGCCACCATAATTGTCCCACACAAAAGACAAATTAAACACTTCCAACATGGTTACTCGAAGGGAAACTATTATCAGCTGGCTTGTGGTCTTAACTGATCTGTCGCATTGTTTCATAAGCGCTTTATGATCAGTGAGGCTGTCACTGAACCCACCCACGTTTTGTTTGTTTGTTTGTTTTTGTTTTAAATATAGCCTACCTTCAATGCCAACACAAATCATCACTCTTCCGACCGCACGGGAAAGCAGCAGTGCTGAGTTCACGCCCCTGGATGAAACCCCTCCTTCCGCTGTAAATATATGGAGTAGAGCATTATGTGGTATTACGGTGCAGTAAGTGTGTGCTGGAGATAACACGGAGCTTTCTGGATATACGATTCAAACTTTGAGGTGGAGCTCAACCATTTTTGGATATTAGCTGTTTTCTTCTTTTAAAAAAAATATTCTAAGGTAATTTTTTTAAGCGGTTGGGGTTCGCAGTGTGAATTTATCACTGTTCCGGTGACAAGATAAGATATAAAGATTGCTTTTGAAATACAGAAATTATTGAATTCATCTTATTGGTCTTTGGTGCAAAATGTTTGTAGACTAGTTATCGGGCAACTTTTGCCCAGCGGTTTTATCTGCAGCCTCTACCAGAAGGTTCTCTTTGTGTTTTAAAGCGTGTGTTGTGTGTTTCACTGATAACTTAGATATATTTAAGAAACGAGCATAAATATCAGAAAATAGCAGTGAGCTAACGTTAATACAAAACTCTAATACAAACGCGCTCTTCAGCTGTTCATTAGCTAGTTAGAATCAAGTATCACACAAACTAGTCAAACAGAGCAGACAAATGTATTTTTGTGTTATAATACCGTATATAAACTTTAGCTTTAACTACAGTTTTTTTTTTTTTTTTTTGCTTCATTAGTCTTGCTTCACTGGAAGATTTTGTGTCCAGCCATGATCTCAAAGTTCAGACTCTTTCTCAGATAGACTGAAATGCACTTCCACAGCCAGTAACAGCAGACTTGTTGGCCTGTATACTTCCACATCGACTTTCTCATGAGCTCCTGAAGTATAGCATTAGTGGGCTTTGATCCCTTCTCATGCTGGGGGCCTGTTCTGTAGTCTCTAATCCAACAGGGAGGAGACCTGTGACAGACAAGATTAATCGTCTCTAGTGCTCTGTTGTGTTTAGTTTTTCCCCCTCAATTAATTAACAATCACAGCCCTTTTCAAGTTTAATTTCTAAACTATGATATCATAGCAGGTTTGTTTTGTGCTGACATATGAGGGAAAACTTAAAATGTCGCATTTGTATGTAGTGAGAATTAATCTGTAATTACAGGCAAATGGACAAATGTTAGGGAGAGGCAGGGTGTGACAAGATAGTGTTTATTTCTCACTTCTTCTGTTCAGTTAATGTTTGCATCCTTCAGCCACAGCCCATCAGGAAACAAAAGCTCTGAGGCATGGCGCCCGCAAGCATTCCTCTGGGTATTAGTCTGCCCTTTTGTCTAGGCTGACCTTGATTATGCAGTTGGGGTAGAAGTTGTGGCCTGTAGCTGTAATTTTCAGTTAAATCATTGCTATTGTGATTATAAATCCTGCAAATATTACAGCAGTGCTTTAATATGACAGAAAACACAGCTGTCCTTTTTTTTTTTTTTTAACTCATTCATGTTTGGAAGTTCAGAAGAAGAACGGATGAGATGTTTGAACCTTTCTCATCATTGCTGTTTCTCTTGTTAGAGACACGCACCATGCCAAATTGGGGAGGAGGTAACAAGTGTGCAGCATGCCATGGGACAGTTTACCACGCGGAGGAAGTGCAGTGTGATGGCAAGAGTTTCCATAAATGCTGTTTTCTCTGCAGTAAGTACATGTTGCAACAAAATGCAAATATAACTTCATCTGGAATATGATTGAGCATCTTTTCGGCTGTTACCGCCAATAGCAGGGCAGCACTTGAACTCGGTTTCGCCTCCTCAGGTCACCTAAGAAAGCTTGCTCTGACATTTCTCTCACTAATCTTCACCCCAAACCAGCCTCAAAATGTCAGTGAAAATGTTCCAGTGAAGACCTTGCAAAGACATCAGGATTCAACACGTTTCTCCACTGAGCTGCTGTCAAGAAAAGAGCAAAACAGTGTGAGCCACAAAAGGCAGGTTTCTTCTTTTTGAGCAGCTCTGTTACAAAGACAGCTTTGTCTGACCCAGGAGGTGATGAGCAAGGGCACTTGTTGTTCCTGGGTCCTAGGGTTCCTTTGCCCTTTATTGTCCAAATTCTCCATTTTCTGACATTCACTGATTTTTAAGAAAGATAGCTTTATGTTGACAGAGAAGTCACACAGTTGAAAACAGCCTCATATGACTCTGTGTACACTATGTGTGTCTTTGTCTCGCTTATTTGTTGTTGTGTGGCAACACATGGAAAATAGTAGTATACATGTAGTTGCAGTGAAGAGGAAGTACTGCAAAAAAACTTAAAAGCCTACCAATTGCATCAAAAATTGATGAGGGCAAGTAAGGATTTAGGAGCCATTCGATGGGAAATGCAAGTCTCGTTTTGATGGTGTTGGCTGGGAGATGTGCAGACGTGAATGGAGACATTTTTCTTGCCAGTTGTGTGAAATCTTAAACTAGATTCAGACAGTCTCGTAGTGAAGGCCGTTGTGTAAAGAATTCAGCTAATCCCAGTTGCCAGCGTGGGCACAAGCGTGCAGTCTAAAGCACCCATGGAGCCTTTGTTTTTACAGATGCTGCTTTCTCTGCTAAGAACAAACCTGCCAAGATGCTGTCAATTTTTCCAACACCTTTGGTATACTGCCAGAGTTAAGCTTGAATTAATTTTCTTTAACCTCTTACTTTATATTATTTAAATACCTGCAGTTGCAATCAAAATAGTTAGATACTGAAGTGGATTTTAATGTAGTAAGTTATAGTGAGAATTACAGCTGTAGCGGAAGAATCCCTTTAGGTGCAGAACCTGTTTTTGGTTGGAGTGAAAGGAAAAACAATTGAGCAGGAAGTTTGATGTTAAAGTAAACACTGAAAACAAATTAGAAGAGAACACTGGAATTTGAAGAATTTGTTTTGTTGTTTATTGTAGATGTGAACTTTAAATGCCATAGGTCTTTGAACCATTCTCAGCAGCTGACCTGCTTTTAACTAATTTTCACATTCTCAAACTGACTCTTCAGACCTTTGCGGCTATCAGATGTTTTACTTTCCCTCTTGGACGGCTACTAGGAGTAACCCTTGTTTCTGTTTTCTGAACTGAGGGGCTGCTTAAGGAACAAAAAGACTGGGTGTGCATTAGAAGTTACTGAGGGTGATCTCTGCCTGTAGAGGTTACTAGGGCTACTCTTTGAAAAACCTGGAAACTGTTCTAATCTTCGTCAAACCACGTCTTTATTGATGTATACTGAGGTGTCAAAACTCGTCATTAAAGGTACAGGGCAGGATTAAACAGAAACTACAAACAGTCTTCAGCTCTTTGCATTCCCACAGTTGTCTTGATGCATGCTCAGTCATCCAGGTTAAGTAAATCCCAAAAGGTTGATTCTGTTCATCTGGACATAGCGTTTTCAGTGGGAGAAACATTTCATCACTCATCCAAGTCCAGATGAACAGAATCAACCTTTTGGCATTCCCACAGTCATTGTTAATAGAAAGTGAACTGCTTTCAGCTAACACTGTAAATTAGCCTTCCAGGTAAATTATGTCAATTTAGCCATTCAGAACAGAGTTAGTTATGAGGGGGGCTAAAGGGCCATGTTTCAGGCACTGGGTGGAGTACTCAAAGAACATGGAGTTAGAAGTTAGCATAATAGGTCACCACAGGCACACAGCTCACCTGCTCTTTGTGTGCTGTTTGTGAGAGGGAGGCAGTCTTTAGAACACTGACTTTAAGGGAAGGATGACTGTAAAGGGAAAGAAACAAGGAGGGGGAACTGAGGGGCTGCACTAAAGCCTAGTAAAAGATTGAATACAGATGATTAGAAACTGGGAATCATTCTGTGCTACTCTAAGGAAGTCTAAGAATAAGTATTAGAATTTCATCTAGCACTTAAAATCTTTATAGTATTTCAGACATGTCATGTGCGATGTTTAGGCAGTAAGTACATGTAAATGTAACCTAATGAAAATAATTTTAGCATATTTTAGCACAACTGCTGCTCTGTGTGTGTCCACAGTGGTCTGCAGAAAGGGTTTGGACAGCACCACCCTGGCCAGTCATGACCAGGAGATCTACTGCAAATCATGCTATGGGAAAAAATACGGCCCTAAAGGCTATGGCTATGGACAGGGAGCAGGAACACTCAACATGGATCGGGGAGAACGGCTGGGAATCAAGCCTGAAGAGTAAGCTGGACTTAAATGAATGATTACATAATGATTAAAGTGTAACTCTGACTAATTGTGATCACAATGGTTATTTCAGTTAACATGTGTGGAGTTGTGGAGTTGTTTTTTGTTTGTTGTTTTTTAGTCACAGTGTCCACATTGTATTTCATGACATTCAATTCAATTCAGTTTTATTTATATAGCGCCAAATCACAACAACAGTCGCCTCAAGGCGCTTTATATTGTACAGTAGATCGTACAATAATAGATACAGAGAAAAACCCAACAATCATATGACCCCCTATGAGCAAGCACTTTGACGACAGTGGGAGGGAAAAACTCCATCATTACTACTACTGCACAACTTTGCTGTATACTAGCTCTGCTTCGTCTGAGTTCTGGTGACATTCATGTAATCTTTATTGATTCTGTCTGTCTGCTGGGAGTTTAAAAAGTGTTAACTTTGTGCAAATTTAGATGCCGTTTACTGGTAAATTCCCTGCAATGTTGCCAGTAACTATGAAACTATAATATCTAAACAAAGCATCATTCATCAGACATAATTACACAGATGTAATGCTGCAGTGTGGTTGTAGAGGCCACTGTTTTGTGTTGCATTATGTGTAATGATCTTTATAAGCTGTGGCTACTGACTGTCACAGTGGCATTGTCTCTTAACAGCATGTATTTATGGAACTGAGCTTGAAGTTGCTTCCAAATACATGAACTACTTCACACAGAATCAAAGCTGTTGTAAAACAGCCAGAAATAGAGGTTATTATGTAGCTATTGAGTCCTGTCTTGTAAAATGAATCTTTGCCTGATTTGAAAATATCACCAGACGCAATTTAAATGTGTACAAACGCCAATAAAAAGATAATCTGTATGTTTGCATACAGATCAGCTTGCCTAAGTAGTGTCATTCAGAGTAAAGATTTCATAACCGTGAATAACCCTCTGCTCTTCCCCAGTCCTGGCCCTTTTCTGCAAGAAACACAGCACTTTGAGAGAGGAAAGAAACCTTACAGGAATATTGGCAAAATGCTACTTCTTTATCAAATCCAGCTTGGCTAAGTCAATTCCCAGATGTAGCTCCACAAGATCCCTATACAGTATGGAGGGAGTAGTATAGAATTTAATTGTAGACATATACATCTGGATAAAAAGAAAAAAAAAGAGTATGGAAACATATTTTTGTTTTTAGACTAATGTGAATATTGTCTTTAAAAATGAGAATTTCTGGAAATAGATTATATCATCAGTGTTTACCCCCAATAATAATAATTTGATTCAACAGGTTTTGGTGCAGAGCTAGATTGCTTTAAAACTGTGAGATAGGACACTGGGACTTGTCTTTGAAGAGAATACAGGCTTCTCACTGTTGAGGATTAGCTTAAAAAAAAAAAAATTAAAATGCCATGCCATGCACTAACCTTTTTGGGTTATAATGTTAGTAGAGTATGTATGTATAATTTCTGGCAATGTTTACAACACAGTACATTGTAACATTGGATTTTAAAACCATTCCTTTACATGAAAAACATCATTGTCCTTGGATGTCTGATAAGATCTGATTCATCTGCCATGAAGTCTGGAGATATGAATCTGGGAAATGGTGTCATTTTAAAATGGAAATTGTGTGAACCCAGAGTACAAGATGAGGCAAGTCTGAAATTCAGAGTAATGATCTAAGAGTGAAAAACATCATCTAACCGAACAGGATCATTGCTTTCCATCAAGCTTCCAGCCTGCAGTAGAAGCCCGGGAATGGCTTGCGTATATTTTCTGGACACTCCTAAGGCAAAATTACATCAGAGGTTTTGTCACACCGCATAATTATAACTTCTATATCCTTATGGGCATGATATAAAACCACCAAAAACAAACAAGCACATTGCAACATATATCTATCCAGAATGTTTACCCTGCCTCAGACATCAGGTGATTAGGTTATGAAAGAGTTTATTATGTAACCAGAAGGATCCCGCTCACCCTGCTGTATCCTCCATCACAAAGACCTTCATTCAGGGGCCACTGAGGCTGGCAGTCACCCTTCGATAAGCATTGCTCCAGGCCCCATGGTGCCCTGCTCAGTTTCCCACCATTGGCAGAGAATAGACAGAAGAGCAGTCAGGTTCAGCATTTCTGGGTTTTTTTGTTTTTGTTTTTTTCTGGAATTAATTTTACTATAGATGTTAATGTTTTGGATCATACTTTGTTCAACACTAGCAAATTTTTTCTTAAGAATATAGGAGGTTCAAAGTGCACCACAAATAGTCTGATATGTTTAAGAACTTTTATCTGTTAATTTTCATGACTCTGAAATCTTTGCATTGACAGGCCAATGTCAATCTGACTAAAATGAGAGTTGAATATGAGATTTTTGAGATCCTGAATGATAAATTAACTTTTCTTCCGAAATAATTTGTCATATATTTATTTGCCCTTTCCCACCCAAGGACCCAGACTCACAGACCCACGACCAACCCCAACCCATCCAAATTTGCCCAGAAGTTTGGTGGTTCGGAGAAATGTGCCCGGTGTGGAGACTCAGTTTACGCAGCCGAGAAGATCATGGGGGCAGGCAAGGTGAGAGTTTTATCTGAAGTATGTTTGCAGTGCTGTTCACACCACAGACCTTCACTCTCTCTGCTTTTCAGACTTTAGTGAGACTGGCACACAGTGGTCACTTTGTAGGTGTTCACCAAAATCACCCAAATGCTTCATGTCAAGGACACATTTGTCACTCTCAGTTGTGACAAGAAAGGTTGTTTTTTCTGTTTTTCTTCACACATTACAATAAACTACGAACTGTAGTAGATCGTGACCCCCATGAGCTGGAACATCATTGAATGCTGGTCTTCAGTCAATCCAGTCTTGGACATAATAAACATGACAGCAGGGACATGTTATTTTGTGTCATTTATAGCTGGTTGCTCAAAGGTCACAATACTGAAGTCACAAGTAATCCAGTGAATCAAAAGCTTCAGCTTCAACCTGCTCTAAAGGTTTAGTTTGAGACAGTTCTTTTTTTTTAAACTTTTGGTTCTGTGTGATCTCACTGACATTGGATATCCCTAATATGGTCGTGTCAGGCACTAAACTCTGGTTTGTGATAGGCAGCCAATCAAAAGAAAGTTTTCGCCAAGGGAGAGCAGAAAGAGCTAAAAGTGCTTATGAATAGTAGATCAACTGAGAGACTGCAACAAAGCCCTGTTTAATACTATCGAGGATTACTGTGACTCATGCAAAGCTACAGTAGAAGTGTCTGAGATGATAAAAAACGGAGTTTAAATCAGCATATTAGGTGCCCTTTAAACCAGAGAGATGCATCTCTACATTAAGGAATACACTTGAATACAATATTTGAATTGAGGCATCTGCTCAAGACATTGTCCAAGTCAGCTATTTAGCTTTCACTAGTTCAGCCAAGTTTAAAAAATTATAACACTTGGCACAAAATTTTATGAATTTAATACCATGTTAATGTGGACTTACTTTAAGAAGACACAACTGCACCTTTGTGCTGTTTTTTTGTGTTTGCATTATAGACAACTTAAATCAGTTCCATCTATGTCAATCTGCAGTGTGAATGTAATATTATTCAGAAAATACTTTTCTAGTGTGCAGACTCTAATCAGCTCTACAGAACTCTCATCAAATACAGCTTTAACTTGAACAGTCCCAGCACAAATGAGGTCCTTGAACTCCACTGGATCACAGTCTGCATCTGAAACCACAGGGGTGAGACTGGTTTGACTGGATTGAACACACATGGTCTTGCCTGTGCTGAACCACACGCTGGAGGTTTGCTGCAGTTTCTCCTAATGAGAGAACACAAATGCTGTTTTTCTGATTGAAGCTGTTCCACAGAGTCTGGATGGGAGCTTCCGGACAGCTGGTGTTAATCAGATGAAGCCGTATGGATACCAAAGGTTTTGGTGGCTGTTGTCAATGCTCTGATTTACACCTTGGGATGTATCGGCAGGATGTTTTAGAAAATCAATGACTCTCAGAGCAGTTGCTCATATGAAAAGCTGTCCATGGAGGACAAAAGATTTGTGTGCTGGATTTCTGTTACCTCTCAAAGTGGGAGGAGTGGATCATTTCCTGTCAGTGATCACTTGTGGCTTCATGCATGAGCTGAGTAACAGCTGGTGATGTCATCAGAGCAGTTAATGTGTTTCCTAATGGGAGGAGAGGCTCTACTCATTGGCTAAAACATGACCTGTAATTTTCTCTGTAATGAAAACGCCCCAGGCCGTGGGAAAGGCAAGTTGCTTTAATTGGATTTAATGAAAGCAGTGATGATATATGATCCAAGAAGCATGTGCAGGAATCAGCTGTCATAGAATTGACCTGACATTGTACAAGCCTTGCAGTTTAATCTAGATGTGGCATAAAAGCATAATGACTGATATGAGATCAAATCTTTCTGCTTTTTGTTGCAGCCATGGCATAAGAACTGTTTCCGCTGTGCAAAATGTGGCAAGAGCCTGGAGTCGACCACCCAGACTGAGAAAGATGGAGAAATCTACTGCAAAGGTGAGATAAATCTAAATAATTTGCAGAGCTTCATTCCAGCGTTACAGCAGAGTGCTTCAGATACAATTTTGATTTCCTGAAAAGGTTTGCAGAGAGACGCCTCCACTACCATAATAACTCCACCTAGGAATTAAGAGAGATTACTTATAGCTTCTACAGAGCAATCCCACCAGCAGCACATTTTCCCACTGGATGGATCGACTATGCATTAACAAATGAGTTAATGAATAATATTCAATTCAATTTTAATTTAGTTTAGTTTTAATTCAGTAATTCAATTCAGTTGCCCAGACCTTACAATGATACAGAGAAAGCCCCACCAATCAGAACATCCTCTATGAACAAGCGCTTGGCAACAGTGGGAAGGAAAAACTCCCTTTTAACAGGAAGAAACCTCCAGCAGAACCAGGCTCAGGGAGGGCCGCCCATCTGCCATGACCAGTTGGGGTGAGGGGAGGAAATGTGTGGAATATCTGACTTGATGGCTCGAAATTCAGGTTTCAAGTGTAAGGTTGGAAAACACTGCTGTTCAAACCTGTTTGCGTGGGGGAACCAGTCAGATTAAAGCTTGCTTAAAAGGACCTCCTTGTAATCCAAAAGGAGAACTAAAACAGTTTTTATTTTCCACACAGCTGTTCAGTGTTAAGTAAATAAGGATTAAGCTACTTGAGTAAAGTCCAGGAATAACAGTAAAAATATGGAGCTAGAAATGATTGTGGTACTTTTGCTTTAATGCAGAGACTGGAGTCAGGTTTGTTTGGACTCCCCGTGTCCTCAAATATCTAACCAGGAAGACTGACTAGTGGTTTGAGCAATGGCAGTATTGGATTGCAATGACATTTGGTACAGGGTTTCAGACCCTCTTCAGGGTAAATTTGGGTGTTCCTTTAACTTTCTGCTGCCATCAGCATTACTGAAATACTATAGTTTGTGACCGAATACCTGTAAAGCAGATAACATTCCATCTGTCTCTGATGTACATTTGGTTAAAAGCTTATTAGCATGCTAGCATGTTCATTGTCAGCATGCTAATGTAATGCTAACTCATTTGATTTACTTTAGTCAACCAAAATAACAATGAGGCAGCACAGCCAGGAGGCAGGAAGGGTGTGTGTGTCTTTGAAAATCAAGTGATAACAGACGAGACTTTGCATTTGCATACATCAGCCTCAGGACTGAGCCAAGGGAACATTTAAAACTGCTCACTTTTAAGGCTGTGCTGTGTGTCCTGTTAGTCTTGTGACTTGCACAAGGGATGACACCTGCACATAAAAGAGAGAGAACGGTTAACTTGTTACTCACAAACACAAAATCAGCTAATTGTTTATTAGATCAGTAACGGCATTAATCAAATTATTCTCTGCTCCTGTGCCAGTGGATGTGACCATATCAGCAAAAAGTTAAAGTGGATGGACTTTCTGTTCCACAACAAACCGCTGAAATGAAACATGCTGTAGCTGGTGTTGTCCCAAATGAGGGTTGTATCACATGTTTGCTGTGGGTTTGGCTCTGTTGTATTAACAGAGCCTTACCAATTTGACCTCCACGACAAGCTCTCTCTCTCTCCTCTCAGCACAATGGGATGCTTTGATGAACAGAAAAGTGATACACACTGGCAGAAACGGTCGTAAACACACAACTGTCAGCAGATCTTGTTTGCTGTATGTCACAAGGAAACTGTGCACTGATGGGCGGGAATGTTGCAACTCCGCTCTAAAGACAAACAGCCTCAGCTCTGCTGCCGCTATCAATCAATCTGACGGCTCGCTGTCCTCTAACAGACATGTCCGCTCTCTGTTTCAGCAACATCTGGATGTTGTTACTCTGCCCCGCCATGAGCATTTTAAAGACAGATGTGGACAGCAGATAAGATGTTTGCAGATAGAGCTCAAGCAAACGCTGCGGTTTATTAAAAGAAATCTAGGAATGCTACACAGAGAATGGAAATTCTGCAGCCCTTCGTTTCATCACAAGCTGAAGAGTGGGGTATTGGACCTTAACACATGCATGTTAAATAAACAGCTGAAGCTGGGAAAGAATGCGCTGCTACTGAAAGGACTGAAGACACACGTACACACAGGAGGTTTCTGTTGCAGTGATTAGATCTGCTCAGTCGCAGGGTCATGGAGGTCAAAACTGTAAGTGCAAGCAACAGGAAAACAGACCGCTTTCTTGACAAATCCACCTACGGAGGTCCTGTTGGTTCACTGTTATTGGTTGGTTTATGGACCAAACGAATGGTGAAGAAAGGTGATTTTAAGTGAGTTTGAACGTTGCATTGTTGTTGGTGCCAGAGAGGGTGGTCTGAGTATTTCTGACTGAGTATGCTGGGACTTTCCCCACACAGCCATATGTAGAGTCTGTTACAGAGAAGGGTCCAAAAAGAAGAAAATATCCAGTGACTGGCAGTTGTCAAGGTGAAACTGTCTTGTTGATACAAGAATTCAGAAGAGAATAGCCAGACTGCTTTAAGCTGATAGGAGGGCAACAGCAACTCAAATAACAACTCTTTACAGCCAAGGTATGCAGAAGCATTGTGTACCACTCCTGTCAGCTGACAACAGGAAACTGAGGCTACAGTTGTCATGAAATCACCAAAATTGGGCAATGGAAGCGTGGAAAAACATTCCCTGGTCTGATAATCTTGATTTCTGCGCTTGGCATAAGCGCCACGAAAGCATGGATCCAGCCTCCTTTTTATCCCTGCTTCATGCTGGTCATAGTGGTGTAATAGTTTAGATTTTCTTAGCACATTAGTATCAAATGAGCTTTGTTTAAACACAGCCTACCTGAGTGTTGTTGCTCACCATGTCCCTCCCTTTATGAATACAGTGTACTTCTGATGGCTGCATCCAGCAGGATGACACACCATGTCACAAAGCTCACATCATCTCAAACTAGTTTCTTGAATAGGACAAGTTCATTGTATGCAAACAGCCTCGACAGTCACCAGATCTAAATCCAATAGGGAACCTCTGAGATGTGGTGGAATGGGAGATTCACAACATGGATGTGCAACCAAGCAGTCTGCACACAGCAAACTGTATGATGCCGTAGAACAATATGGATCAACATTTTGGAGAAAAGTTTCCAGTACCTTGTTGAACCTGTGTCACCAAGAATTAAGTTGTGCAAGCAAAAGCAGCTCCAACCTAACATAACAAACATAGCAAAAGTGTTGTTTGTTAGCTTGTTAGCTTTAAAGTCGGGTTTCTTGGCCCAAGTTGCCATGTGTGTCATTTAAGGTTTACACCAAAATAAGTAATTTACTGGTAGCAGTGATTTAAGAAGCTTTCAAATAGAATGACAATAAGAATTAGAGAGCTGAGGTTTGCTGACATTATGTAATCATCTTAGGGGGTGGGAAATAAAATGTGCAGCTTGTTTATGTTTCTTCTTTCCCTCCACAGCGTGTTATGCCAAGAACTTTGGCCCCAAAGGGTTTGGTTATGGCCAAGGAGCCGGTGCTCTGGTTCATGCTCAGTGATGGCTCGATGGGACCACAGTCACTCTCTTCTACATTCCTCTGCCCAACATGAACATATTTCATCCTCCTTGCTTTGTGTTTGCCCTGAAATGCTTTGATGCTTAAAAGGTGCTATTGATACAAATAAAAAAAAAAACTAACTAAAAAAAAACAAAACATGAACAAACCAACAGGTCACATTTGTCTGTATTTTATTATTAAAGCCATTAAAACTGAACCATGCCCATATGTTTACATCTGAAGCGGAGTTACAGTGATGTCTGGAGGTGGGCAGAGAGGCACTGGAGATGATTATGTGCTTTCTTTTTTTCTGCTTTTACTATCCCATATGATGAAGGTGGGGGGGGGAGGAGACAGAAGAGACTTTATAGGCTGCTGGAAGATCTAGTGAGGACTGAGATGGCTTTGAATTCATGTCCTGTGTGAGTCTGAAGTGGTGAACTGCCCAAAAGAAAAACAAAAAACAGAAACCACTAGCCTGTATATATTTATGTTCACTTAAAAGGCATTATTAGAACACAAAGAGGCTAGTTACTGATATGAAATGTACAAGCTGGGTCAGGGCCTTCTGACCATTAAAGCACACAAAACAAAGCTGCTGTGTCATGTTCATACGGCAGCAGTGACATCAGTGGTTAGTAAAGATGGAGGTTTGAAACGTGTAATGATGACATAACCGTCCCCTTCTGATGATGCAAACACTAGGCTCAAAAGTTTTGGAGGCCTTTCATATAATATAACCTCCCTCTATCCTTAAAACTATTGCATGATCACATTTCAGCTTTTAAAAAACAGAACCAAAATAAAACAAAAATGGCATCTGCCTTAGTTCTCTAGTGTCTTTGCTTTACAATTTGTACATCCAGTGGTAATAACAAACCCAGCGGTATATAACGTAGAACTTAAAAAAGAAAAAGAAAAAAAGGAACATTCAAATATATTACACGCTTGCACAGGGAGGGTCCCACTGGAAAGCTGGCGACCTGAAGGACAACTTCCACTAAATACACTGGATTTGAGAGAAATAAACCTTTTTTTAAAAAAGGACAAATGAACAGAATGCAGAAAAGTACTTGCAAATACTTAACATTCACTATATACAGACACGGGGCTTGCTTGGCTGTCACCATGAAGATAACGACAGGGCGGCAACAGCCCAGCTGTCCCAAGCATCATACATGCAGTGGAGCTTCTTAAGAGTTAAAACGCCTATGGACAGCAGTGACGGACATCACTAAAAGCTACAGTCATACACTTGGAGTATAGTCACTTGAGTTTCTCCTTTCGGTTTGTTTGGAAGAAATCCCCCAAATGCGAGAAAAGAAAAAGGAAGGAAAAAAAAAAAAGTTCCAGGAGCACTGTTGGGCTAACACTGAGGAAAAGAAAAAGCACAGGGAGATGATGTTTATGTACAGATGCACATTCTTGACATTTCAAGTCATCCTCCTGCTGCTGCTGTGGAGCCGGCTGCGTGTGCCTGAACAGAAAGTGATGTCAGGTGGCCTGTCCTTTTCATTCTGTGTAAACAATGGAAGCGTCAGCCTGAAGCGCTGCTTCTGTTCAGTAATGGCTAAAATTAAAAAAAAAAAAAAAAACAAAAAAAAAAAGAAAAAAAAAAAAAAAAAAAAAAAAAAAAAAAAAAAAAAAAAAAAAAAAAAAAAAAGAAAAACTTAAAAAAAAGAAAAAAAAAATATATATATATATATCAGTGCAATAATGTAGGCAGACAAATGACACAACAAACAAATAAGACTGTACAGCTTCTGAAGAAAA
>VVHJ01039699.1:0-11915 GCA_015107715.1 Tylochromis polylepis | reverse complement strand
ACTAAAAGCTACAGTCATACACTTGGAGTATAGTCACTTGAGTTTCTCCTTTCGGTTTGTTTGGAAGAAATCCCCCAAATGCGAGAAAAGAAAAAGGAAGGAAAAAAAAAAAAAAAAAAAAAAAGGAAAGAAAAGAAAAGAAAAACTTAAAAAAAAGAAAAAAAAATATATATATATATATCAGTGCAATAATGTAGGCAGACAAATGACACGACAAACAAATAAGACTGTACAGCTTCTGAAGAAAAACACACAGAATGAAACTCTTGTAAACTTGTCTGTCCTCCCGCGGCCTTCTCTTTTTCTTAAACTCTGCGGTTAATAAATACACTTGCTGTGGCCGTCTACAGGGGTTTGCAGGCAAAGTTCTCTGGCTTCCATGTTCTACAGCTACACATACGCCTTTTAACATTTTTAACTCATAAAACCTACTCAGCTAAGTTGATCTGAAATGCAAAGATGATGGCGCTAGAACATAGTTACTTTGTCTATAAATAGTTTGAAAATAAATATACCTCACATAGCATCACATTGTCTGTAGGATCATTTCTGTGATGTTTCTAGAGTGGTTGCTGCTGAAGGAGTTGCTCTCCCAATCCTGCATTCTTACTACACAGTAACTGCTTCAGGGTTAAACCCCTCCTATATGCACTAAGCCTGTGTCTTGAGAGGAAAGCAGCTTTAATTTGAGCAGGTGAGAAGTGGGACTTCTGCAGCGGCTCCCTTTAACCAAACGCTCTCCTATGACAAGTTCAGCACTGGTTTGCAAATCATCAGCTCCACTGGAAACTCATCATGGTGCAGAATTTTAAAAAAAGAAACAAAAAAAGGAAACAAAAAACAAGACCTTAAAAGACATTCCCTTATTTTTATCATACTTTGAAACGAATGTTTTTTTTAAATATATATATATATATATATATATATATATATATATTTAAAAACACAACTTTCTTTTATCTTTCACCACAGTTAGTTGTGACAGGAACGGCAGAGCGCCTGAACCAATCAGAAACAGACATGTACAGGGCACACGGACAGGGACACCATAAATAAGATATCGAGTGGGGGACGGGGAAAGAACGGCGTTGCCTCTTCGTGGCTCTACTTTTTCTGCAGTGTCGAGTCTCCGGATAGAAGAGCTTTTAAAGTTTTGTAATTCCTCTCTTCTCGTCATTTGTGCCTGGCAGCAACGCACCGTCCAAAGAGCGCGGGAGAAGAGAGGAAGAGAGTTGAAGTTGAAGAGAGAAGAGAGTTGGACAGCAGCAAAGGTAGAGTAATAGTAGTAGTAATAGTAGTAAACGTGGTGGTGGTGAAGGCCAGGGGGGAGGGGGTGGGTGTGGTGTTGCCCCGTAACAGCATGCTAGTCCTGACTGATTCTTTTTTGTTGTTGTTGTTTTGTTTTTTTAAAGTTGTTTGATCGGTGAGGGAGAGATGGTCCAAAAAGCAAGTGCTCACGAGAACGCCATCACTCAGATATACTCGCCAGAGGAGGGGTAGAGAGGGAGAGTGAGGGTGGTGAGGGTCATCCTTCCGAAACTTGTTTCCTCCATCCATTCATTCATCCATCCGGTCACACCCCCCTTCCTCTTCATCCTCTTACTCCTCCTCCTTTTCTACACCAGCTGGTATCCTGAGCCAGACGTCTGGTCGTATTCTATTGTGTACTGCGTGGTCCAGTCCACTGTGACAGGCCGGATCAGGCCGCAGCAGCGGATTTCAAAGAAATCTATGAGGTTTCTGATACAGCCGTGACTACAGAGAGACACAGAAAGAAATGAGATGGGTGAGAGTCCGAGGGAATTAGTGCTGCAAGCTTAAGCATTCTATACATACATACATACATACATATACTGTTTGATTTTGTTTCACACACACACACACACACACACAAATCCTCATGTGTATACTACAAATATAGTAGCTTGTTATCTGTCCCCTATTTATTTAATCTTCTTCACACTCTGCACCATTGCACATATAAGTATGCTATACTGCTGTGTTAAGTACAGCACAAAGAGATCAAAGACAAAAACAGAGCCTAATTCTTTCTCTGTGTACAAATACCTGGCCAATAAAGCTGATCCTGATTAATGAAATCTATACAGCCAAATATCCTGCTAAAAGTTCCCTCCTTGTAAAACAACAGAAATTCAACCCTCCTAATTTAATACATGATACAGCTGAGTGAAATTACCCGCAATCTAGTACTATTATCTAGTATTCTACTATATACCAGTACTATTTAGAAATTTATATGTTTTTTTCCCCCTAAACTTAATCAGTTCAGTAAAGGTCTTGAATCTATTTTGCCTTATTTAAAATGGATGCATTTTCCTGTTAGGTACCAACTAACAACCAAAAATCTTTAACTTGTTTGAGGAGATTCAATGCTGAGAAACTGAACCGAATAGCTGCTGATTGTCCTTTGTTTCTCTAAAACCATTTTAGAAAGAAATCACTATACAGAAACAACCCTGCTTCTGCTTTCTTGTTTTTCCATTTTTTGACATTAAGAAAAAAAAATCTGTTTCCCCCTTACCCTCAAGTGATGCTTACACTGAAGTGAGTTTAAAAAAGACAGCACTGCTGGGAGGAGTTGGTGTTGTTAAACTTTTAAGAATGTAAGAAAACCACAAATTCCTTTTCCCCCTCACTGTGCAGAAGCATCCTTTGCTCCTAAGCTGGATGAGACAACTGTTTAACCTCAGCTACAGCTTCACTGAGCTGGTGAGAACAAAAGTTCACTTACTTAAAGGGGCTCTCGATGGAGGTGGCTGTAACTTTAAAGTGCTTATATCGCCGAGCATTCATCCTCTCGTTGGTGGTGATTCCAAGAGCGGCGATCTACAAGATGTCAGAGCAAAGAGGTGAGCCGCAATGTAACACGCAACTTGCTACTGAGGGTCAAAGCGATTACAGCTGTTCTCACTTATATCACATCACCACGTCTCTGCTTTTCACGATCACCTGTGTAAACATAACATAAACTCATACCTGATAGAGCTGACACATGATGAGCACGGCCACCCACATGAAGTGGAAGACGCTGTTGAGGAACATCCAGAACATCCAAGGGGAGCAGGAGGCGATCTGTGTCAGATAGAGCCAGAAACCATCCTTGGCGTAACTGGTGGCGCAGTGGATCCGCCAGTCTGATTGGGGGAGGAGCGAGGGAGAATCAAAGGAGTTAGCAGAGAAACAACAGCGATGTGAGAAATGAGCAACATTTTAAAAAGTGGTATATTCTGCTTACAGGAGATACAGCCGTACATCATCCAGCAGATCATGCAGAGCAGGAAGAAGAGGTAACCCATGAAGTAGCGGTGATTCCCACTTCCTGTACACAAGAAACAAGCATCCTAATGTTACAGGGATACATGTCCAGTTCTCATGGTTTAATTGTTTGCCAAACGAACTGAAGGTTAGATTACAGAGAAATGCAGAAGTGAGTATGGAGGGTATATTCCCATCATTCATTAAGAATGTGGTGCTTCAAGTTAAGAACATGACTACTTAATTTCAGTTTCTCCCTTAAAACACTGCCCTGTCACTCGAACAATCGCTGCTAATGGCTCTGCTCTTCCCCAAAACTGCGCCTCTACTTTCACACAGGTTAACCCCGCTTCCTTCTCTGAGCACTGAGTTCCTGGTTGGACTCCAGCTGCGCTGGACTTTTACTGCTCTTAAGCAGTCAACAATAAAGAGCAGTCTGATCCACTTGACTCTCTCTTTTACACGAGGCCACACTCTGAAATAAAGATGAACTGAATCTCTGTAGATAACAACCGCTATTAAGTCTGATATCACCTCTAACCCAGACTTTCGCCAAATACTGGACTCTGACTCTCTAAAGAGATCAAGGAAACTATGGCATGTGCTAAACAAACAAATATCAATACTGTTTATACTTTTTCGCTTGAAGTTCAGCTACATTTTTACTGAAGGTTTTGCACACGTATCTGCAGGTTTTAACTAGTTAAATGTTGTTAAAAAGACTTTTTAACAACTTTAAAATGTGGATGGATGGAACATCAGAGACACGGTGCGTTATCTGATTGCTTTTATACATTTTCAACCAACATGTATACCATCCCGAGCAGGAAGAAACCGGTTCAGGGAGGGGCAGCCATATGGTGAGGGGAGGAAGACATGCTCAAGTATGTCTACTGTTAATGTACAGCACGTTATTCTTTACAGGTGTTTGGATGAACTGTTTGCTTGAACAGAGCTGCACTGTACACAACCGACTTGCATCAAGAGGACATAGCAGTGATATAGTAGTGGAGTGGCTAGCTGCTACATTTCATTTCTGTCTTTTAGACTGGTCAGAGTACAAACATACAAATAAATAGACTGTAAACGACTGGGTTTATGAGCTCTGTGGTGCCAGTAGGCTGAGAGGACTGTCAGGATGAGGGACCTGCTGTTTGTTCAGACTGTTTCCTCACTTTCAAAGCTTCATTCTGACCACATGCTTTCAAAGTGGTACAAGCCCTCTGCCACTCCTTCCCTCCCCTATTGTCTACAGACTGCTTTTCACACCACAATCCTCAGCACACATACTTTCCATTAGCACTTCATTTTAAGGCTGGTTTGCTTTGTGCTCCTCTTCATTTCCTACAGCCTGTCATTAAACCATTCTTCATTGTTGCCTCGACTCTTGTTTTTACAGGTTCTTTACTTTTTATGACAAATTATTACCTGCTTGTTTATTTGTTTTAGTAGCTGTGCATTAAGTAAGTCCAACCTAAAGTGATCTACAATAGGCCCCTGCTAGTGTTCCACGATGTGGCAGTAAAAACATATATATATTTATTTGGCTCTCTGTTGTGTAGCAGCAGAGTAAATTGAAAGCAGAGCCTTCAGTCAGAACATATGTAACTTTTATAAAGCTGATAAAACACAATGAAAAAAGACACAGCTCTGAATGTGGGCAGGAAAAACATGAGCTCTTTGGAAGTGCATGTGCTGTTGTGATCCTCGTAAATCTGCGGTGCAGTTTGTTGACGTACCCACACAGTTCCCCACCCAGGGACAGTGGTGGTCAAACTTGGCAATGCAGCGGTTGCACACGGCACAGTGTTTGGACCGAATGGGCTTCCGTATCTGCAAGGAAAAACACATAACAAGTCTTTAGCCTTACCTGTTTTGCTGGAAGTTACAGTTTGCTTGGGAAAACAAACAAACAAAAAAATGAGTTTTACCAAACAGGTGCTGCAGAATATGCTCAGATCCAGGCTGCCTGTCTCTGCAAGCTCCACAATTGTCTGAGGAGGGTAAAAAGGAGAATGAAAATCCTAGAAATTCATCTTTGGCATTGCAACACAAGGCCAACCTGAGGGTGAATGCTCACACTGGAAGCTTGGCTGACTCGCAGTGAACTGGGACAAAGGCTTATATGAATTTAAGATCTCAATTCAATTTCAATGCCTTTCTTTTTAAGGCTCAGTTCCTGTGTTAGCTAATGTTGTTCCTCTTGTGTTTTTATTATCTTGCTTTAACAACAAATCTCAAAGTAAATAAATCTAAAAATCTACATCAAAGGACAGCAAGAGGTGGAAGGGGATCCTCCACAGGGAACAGAGAGCTTTGTAGCCTTTGTTCTGAGGGGACTGCCCAGCCACTGCACTGTGCTAACAATGCAGGGTAAATTTAGCTCTCATCAATCACAGGATGGGGAAATGGGGCCCAATAAGAAGAAGAGCCTCTGTTTTCTCCCATTAGTGTGTGATAATGAGAGGAAGAAAGAGACATTGCCCCTCATGCCAGCATACACTGACATGTCAAAACAAACACCAAGCTCAACCTGCAAGTCCACAGAACAGCCACTCTGTGAAATATACCAAAAAGAAATCATACGTTTTACCTTTTTCTTCTGCTCCTCTGATGCTTTGATGATTCCTGGATCAGACTTCCAGGATTTACCAAAGTTGTAGAACAAAGCCAGGGTGTTAATGAGGAAGGGCACGTGGACGGTGGCAAAGGGGAGATGTGCAAAGAGGTCAAGGAAGAAGACAGCATTCCATTTGTTATCTTAACTGTCAGCTCCTTTTCAGTTTAAACCAGTGTAACAGTCCTGGTGGCCAATGAAGGCGATAAGAAACGGTATTATACTTCAGCCGCATCAAAATAATTTAAACAAAAATACTTATTTTATTATTTATTTTTATTTATCTTATTTTATTTATTTACACGTACCATTTACCTTGTTGGAGATGTAACACTAACTGTTTGAAACTCTTTCTAAGATTTACATTCCTGAGTTATAAGAGAAGCAGCTTGGGGGTGCCAATGATAAATATTCCGCACACAACAACGAGAAATGATAAAATCAAGATAAACAATTTACTTTCCCTGGAAACTACTGCATTATTCTGCTAAAGAATCGAAACACCTGGCCCGATCTGTTGCTTCAGGAAGTGTTACTACAATGACGGCAGCCCGAGTTAGACTTTCTCTGGTCATAGCAGCTTGACAACGAGGTGGACTGTGACGCAGGGAGCAGCTCTGTCTCATCTCCACCCACCCACCTAAAGAGGGAGCATCAGCCTGTCAAAGCAGCTCATAGCAGCTTCGTTCCCTGCTCTCAACTGATTTAAACAGTTAATCACAGAGAATCAGAGTTAATACATAACTGGGTTAACACATCGATCTAAGAGTGTAAACATGTATGCAAGGCCAGTTCACCACAACAGAGATGTTCTATTCCTCAGCAAATACACAAATCAGCAGCCTGTGTCACAGTCCTGTGTTTAACCACAGACAGATACAGTGTGTGCTGTGCCAGCTGTTGGCTGCAGTCTAAGTCAGCTTTGCAGGTGTGCATGACTCAGCTGAATCCCAGAGAAAACAGCAGAGTCACACTGAGAAGTTCAAACTGCCAAAGACTCACCTCTGTGTCTGAGAAACACCACACCTGGAGTGACATTCAGATGTGAAAAAGTAACAGAAAATTCAGATCAACACTGAAGCATGAAGCAGAAAATGATTCAACAAACTACAGCCAAGATGATCTTCAGTCTATAGATATAAACAGTCTTTTATAGCAGCTGGTTTAAATGAGCTGCCTTTGTGTAACTGGCCTCACACTAGTGACTGTGATGCCCATTAACAGCACATTAACTTTATTGACTTCCAACACTAAAACATCATGGTGCTCCTTCTAAGGGTGTACTCACACTAGGCACGGTTGCCGTGAATCTTGGCCAGTACGATTGTCCCCCCTCCCCACTCCCCCTCTGGCCTGCACTCACACTAGGGTTTCAGCATTCGTGCCAGAGCACGCTTTATGTCATTATGGTGCGACGGTTTCAGGATAAACGGGAAGAGCGGCGTTCTCGCTGAACGCAATGGAGTCCATCGCTCTGGTTACTTTGTGGATAGTAATTTTGAGTCGTTTGTTCCGCGGTGGTCCACAGCCTGTTGCTAAACAGGTCTATTGCTTTTGTGGCATGAAAATTTTCACGCAATCGTGCTGCTCGTATGAGGAGGTTGGTTTTGGAGCGTCGCAAAAACGTCACGTCACATGTCCTGTTCCGTGCTCCAGCGCTGTTAGCGCTTACACTACATGCGAACCGCGCACAAGTCCAAGTGAACCGTGCCCTGGCACACCTCTTCGAAGCGGGCCAGGGATGGCTAAACGTACCGCGCTCGGGCACGGTTAGGAGCACTCACACTAATCAAACGAACCGCGCTTTGGTGGTCAAACGCACTCGGGCACGGTTCAAACTGCCTAGTGCGAGTACACCCTAAAAGGTGGCAAATGTGTTGCATTTATGTGCTGGGATCATATTCAGGAAATTGAAACATATGAACTGATTCTAACCCAAGTGTACTATAAGCCAAACGTACAGAGGTCCTAGATTTGGTATCTAGCTGATTTCCACAATAAAGTATTAGTCTGTTAAGGCATTCAGAAAGAAGAGATTCTATAACCAATAAAGCAGTTTTGCTAATTATTTGTTCAACATGTTAGTTTACAGTAATAGCTGACTAGAAAGAAAGCGTCTTTTGGCTGTTCCCTTATTCACAGGGGGTCACCACAGAGGGTGGCTCACCATGTTTGATTTTGCGGATGCCCTTCCTGACAACCTCTAAGAGATCGGTCACCTCCCGGGACCAAACAGAGGACCTTTTGCTTGTTAGGTTAAGGTGTATACTGCTACATGATGGTGCCACTAATATCTGGTAAAATTAGTTAATTTCATGACCACAGTTGTACTGAGGCTGATGGGACTATTTTGAGTTGTGCAGTTATATAGCCATCTACCAAGATCAAAACCTGAAAATAAGCAGAGGGGAGCATGAACGCCTGAAGCAATTTTAATATGTATCAAGGATTTCATGTGAGCCTCACACTGATGCCAGGAAAAGTCAGAGGATCAGCAAAGTCACCAGGATACATCACAGAACTGTTGCCTATGGCTTTGAAAAGTGCCTACATTCTTTCTATAGGCCTGCAGGGGGCGACTCTTCTGGCTGTAAAAAGATGTCTAACTGGAGAGAAGCCTATGAGAAAATTACTCTCTCTCTTATTTCCTTTGTGACCTTAATAAATATTTTCCTAAATAGTTTATGGTCCAGATCATTTTCTGTTAACACTAAAACAAGCAATAAAGTAGTGATTTTGGCTGACATGCTGTGGCTGAAGATTACCCACTGAGAAACACAGTGGGTAATTTCTCAGTTTCTCAGTCAGAACGACCCCTGGCTTGGTCAGAATTTGGTTATAATCCCCTATTTGAAAAGGCCAAGAGGGTGATAATCAAAATTCCAAAACTTGACTGAAAAACAATTATTTTATTGCAATTGATCCAAAAGTTGGTACATTTAAATATGGATGAAACAGAGAACAAGGCAGTCCTAGCCACAATCTAAGCCCATTAACCAGGAGAGACAGAGCTTGGCCTTTTTACTGGCCTTCAAAAAAAGCACATGCTTATTGTAACCATCTAAGCTGTATTATCTTCTGACTGAAATATTAGCTGCAGTTGCACAACCTGATCATTTTTTCTTTAGTTAAGTGTTGGACACAAACGATGCAAGCCAAACATTTCATGCTAAACTCTGGAATCTTCCATCAAAACACACTGGATATGAACAAGAGCCGTGAAAGGTTACACCAAACCTCCTAACTGACAACACTGAAGCAGCAATAAGGGTTCAGGATAACAGAGATCAGATATTGTAACCAGCTATGAAGAAAATACTATGACCACTGTGGTTTGTGTTGGTGAGAAAAAGCCAAGCACATTTATGATCATCCCTCCAGCACCTTCATGACTGCACTGACTAAGCAAGAGAGGCCTATACAGATCTGTTAGAGCACACTGATCTTCATAAGTGTCTCTGTAAAGACCCGGGTGCTAATACTGTGCCCTCTGAAATGCCCCGCTAAGTTAAACACTCTCTGAACCACATAACTGGTCTACTAACTCAGTGACTAGTGGAGATACTGAAAAGGGGTCGGTGATCGATGCTAATCCTCAGACAAATGGGTCTCAGTGCTTCCTTGGGGAGTGATGGTCAGCATGTCCCCATAGCAGCCATTTTTCTTTAGAAGGCCACGGCGGTGTAAAGGCAGCTGACACAGAGGGTGAGAAAGAGGTTTTCCAGAGCCATACATGTTACTAATTACAACATGCAGAGGCTACATAATTAAGCAAGTGTGCAGGATAAATGGTGCATAGTCATACTGGTTAAACAAAAATCTGCATGATTGCCATGAGTCTATACTCTCCCCCCATTTCAATGCCATACTTCAACTGTTTTCAGACATTCACCTGCTGGAAACCCACTTATGAGAAACGTCTTCCCTTCTTTTCCTTCTTAGTACTGAGGAAAATATGATCCAAGTCTGGAAAAGACTTAAACGTGTTCTTACAGAGCTCCACCCACGTCACTTGATCCCATTTCAGCAGCAGAACTGAGAACAATAATGAACTCGCAATGGCAATGGCAATCTGTGCATTTCCCCACAGCATAAGGTGGGTGGGGGTGGGGGATGTCGAAGTTCAAGAGAAGTTCATTGGAACTGTAGGCAAGCACGAAGCTGGGGAGTCATCCAGTGCAGAGCTTCAGTGCGCGATTTGTTTAACCAGGCCCCGCAGGGTCAGAGAGGGTAAGCCGATGTCTCCCCTGACACCATCGTCTGAAGAATACAAAGAGGACATTCGAGCAGGTTACAGGAGCGAGTACGCTCCTTAAAGAAAGTGCTAGATGAAACTGGAACAACTTTCTGACAAGCATATGGGCGAGGGATTTCATAGGAGACGAGTTTCCCAACGATGTTAAACTCATTTTTTGGAAAATCTGAATTGATCTCTGTCCACAACAGTTGCATAAATAACAGGAATCAGAGCTCGGTGAAGCAACACATACAGTCATTGGAGTGAAAACATGATGGAAATATGAGATGACATGAAATATGACATGTTGGTTTCATATTGATATACTGTATATCAGCTATTTTCTGCCTCTAGTAATGCAAAAATGTCACACTAAGTGGAAATCATGATTGATTTGGTTTATTTTGAAGCCTGCTTTCCATTAAATTTTCTTCTACTTTATTTTGATCAGTATCTAAACTTTCCTTCATATTTTCCCTTTTCCACAGATTTTCCTGCTTTCCCCTGGAAATGCTCATTCAGATTTGGAGATGAATGTCTACTTGTGCCCCTTTTTGTGCATTAAAAAGACTGCAACACAATGAAAGTGTTAGAAAGTCCAGGAAAGACTGGCCAAAACTGAAGCCGTTAGCCTCTTATAGCAAGCACTTATGGCACGCTTTTGAGAAAACATTCAAGTGATGCTTTAAGAGTATCTTTAAACACTTTTACACACGCGGGCAAACAATACATCCAGCTCATCCTTAATCATGGGGCCTATTAGGCACATTTTCTTTTAGCTAACAGTATCAGAGAAATGCTTACTTAAAACCTTTCTGTGTCTCCTGCTGTTACTATGCAGCAGCATAAACAGTGAAACTAATTTGTTAACATTAAATGTATCATTAAGTTCTAGTTATAAAACAAGCACCAAAATGATTCAGTGCTCTCGATAGAACACCACTTAATTTCCATAAATATCAGATTAGAAACACTCTGAGTACTAATGTATAAAACAAGCAGTCGACTTCACAAGATCTGTCCACCCGGGTGAGAGACTGACTGGTTTACAGCAGACAGGCCATAGTCTGCAGCGCTGCATAAGAAAAGCTGAACTGCCTACACACTCTTGGACATGAAACAGCATACCCTTCAACTGAATAAGCAGAAGAGACATCTTACTGCATGCAGATTTATGGTTATTGCACAGGCTTAATGACAATCTTCTAGTTGGAGGCAAAAGAAAAGGCTGAAAGAATAAGAACGAAAACTTTTAAAAAAAATGTTTAAAAAACAAAAACAAAACTATCTTTCAAAGGGCTTATTTGTATTTCAAGGGCTTATTTTGGTAAATGATTCATGTACGAACACAATGTATCACCAGCAAACCTTTGCTCTTTTTCAAGATGAATGCACACATGCTAGGCTGGCAGCTCAAGAGCTTGTCTGCTGCTGTAATTCAATTCAATTCAATTTTATTTATATAGCGCCAAATCACAACAATAGTCGCCTCGAGGCGCTTAATATTTGTACAGTGGATCGTACAATAATAGATACAGAGAAAACCCAACAATCATATGACCCCCTATGAGCAAGCACTTTGGCGACAGTGGGAAGGAAAAACTCCCTTTTAACAGGAAGAAACCTCCGGCAGAACCAGGCTCAGGGAGGGGCGGCCATCTGCTGCGACCGGTTGGGGTGAGAGAAGGAAACAGGATAAAGACATGCTGTGGAGGAGAGACAGAGATTAATAACAGATATGATTCAATGCAGAGAGGTCTGTAAACACATAGTGAGTGAGAAAGG
>VVHJ01039697.1:0-15669 GCA_015107715.1 Tylochromis polylepis | reverse complement strand
TTTTCTTTTCCAGTCACCTTTCTCACTCACTATGTGTTCATAGACCTCTCTGCATTGAATCATATCTGTTATTAATCTCTGTCTCTCCTCCACAGCATGTCTTTATCCTGTTTCCTTCTCTTACCCCAACCGGTTGCAGCAGATGGCCGCCCCTCCCTGAGCCTGGTTCTGCCGGAGGTTTCTTCCTGTTAAAAGGGAGTTTTTCCTTCCCACTGTCGCCAAAGTGCTTGCTCATAGGGGGTCATATGATTGTTGGGTTTTCTCTGTATCTATTATTGTACGATCTACTGTACAAATATTAAGCGCCTCGAGGCGACCATTGTTGTGATTTGGCGCTATATAAATAAAATTGAATTGAAATTGAATTGAATTGAACATAAAATTGTGAAGACTCTGAATATTTAATCACCTACAGACATAATATCATAAAAGGATTCAGAGAATTTGGAGAAATTTCTGGGATTTGGGGCATGGCTGAAAATCAGTACTCGATTTCCATGATTTTCTGTGCTTCAGGCAGCTCTGCATTAAAAATTTGATTCGCAGTGCTCCGTTCAAAAGCCTGCATCTCAGATGGTGTGGGGGTTGCATTAGTACCTGTGTAATTGGCAACGTGTGAGAGACTGAGCTGGTTAGGCATGAGGACACAGTGAATATTTTTTAAAATATTCACTGTGCTCTCCTCGGATCACAGACGTTTACAGACTGTTGTTAAAAGAAGAGTGGACGCTACACAGTGGTAAACATGGAGCAACTTTTTTGAGATAAAAGAAACCATAATTTGGTCTTAAAATGGAATAAATAGGAATAAAATATGGGTTTATTAAATAATTGCATTTTACACACCTTCCTAAGTTTTTGGAATTGGGGTTGTACTTGCAAGACAGCCAGTCACTGGTTGCTTGATAATTTAAAAAAATTCACTAATGTATCTGTTGAATATCGTTCATGTGAAGAATCACGTTCAGTATCATCCTCACTGTACATAAACAACACTTCCTATGAAATCCTGTTTGTCTTACACGTCTTTATTTCCACAGCTGACGGAGCTGAACACATTCTTCCTCAAGCACATCTTCGTCTTCCAGGCCTCTCACCCTCTCAGCTGGTGTCGTATCCTCCTTATCGGAGTCATCACTGCACCCACTGTACGGTACGATTAAACCTCAAATTTACATCACTTACCAATCTTTGAGCAGCGGTAATTACGATGTTATGCGGTCTTATTCAGGTTGTACCTATCAAACACGACTTCTGTGAGGATGCTATAAGTTAATGTTTGCTTACTGATGTTGGGGTTGTTTTTTGGGGGGTTTTTTTTAGGCAATATTATGCATACCTGACAGACACTCAGTGTAAGCGAGTTGGTACACAGTGTTGGGTTTTTGGGTGAGTATCTTTTTTTTTTTACTGTCAATTTAAGCACTTTCTTTATCTAAGAGCAACTTTGGATGATTTTTTTTTTTTAAATTAAAAAATTTTAAATTATAGTTGGAGCCATAGGTTATCCATTTCCTTTTTTTTATCTCTTGTTTTGCAGTGATGTAAATTTGGCTTGAATCTTTTTTATTAGTTATTTGCATGCTTTGCAGAGGCTGTGACCACACTGGTTTTAACAGAGCAAATTCAAATTGTAACACAAGTCAAGTGTCACATATTACTCATCTAATTTTCTTTATGGTTGAAATCTGTTGTTGAACAACACATAAAACAAACCTTTTACGCATTTTCAACCAGAGAGTAAATGGAGACTTCCCGCCATTGGCGCCATTGGCGCCAGCTTAACCACAATCATATCAGGCCACGAAGCACTGGTGTCAAGCTGTCTTATTAGACTACAGTTTGGATCTTTATTTAAACCTTTTAGATTCATTTTTATAACAGCGTAGCTCCATGTCAATTGAAATTCATAACATCATGTAATCCTCTCAGAACACAAAGGTGCTGATGTCCTTAGTCTGCTCCAGTTACTATAGCAACGAGACAGGCACACTCTCCGTCAGCAACTTAACGCTGATGCTGCTACCTTGTCTGAGGTTCACCCCTGCAGTGCAACCTTTAAAAGTGAAAGAGTTTCCCACTGCACAGTGTGCTGAATGGATATCGGTTGTGTGTTTGAATACTGTGGGAACAGTAACATGGAGAACATCCAATTAGAGTCTCATGCATCAGTGGAGGCGCTTAAGTGCAGTGTAAAGGCATGACCAAGAGAGGGGGCCATTGTTGAATACAGCTGTCTATTTTTGAAACATTCAAATCAAACATACCATTTCTGTTTTATTCTGTATTTCTCTTTAAGAGCCATTGCTTTCCTGGAGGCGCTTGCTTGTGTTAAATTTGGCCACGACTTGTTTTCCAAGACACAAATTCGCTACGTGCTCCTTTGGCTGCTGTGTCTGGTAAGAAAAGACAAGTGAGCATTTATAATTAAACGATATGTGTCACATGTGATTATTAAAATAGAATGAAAATAAGTGGATAATAAGGTATATGTTGCAGGATTTTGCATCTGATGTGCTGCACAAATATCAACTGTGATTTTTACAGGTGTAACAGTTTATATTTTCTTTTTTCTTTAAGCAGACTCATTTTTTGCATACTTTTTCTTCCAGGCACTCATCACACTCCTGTGCTTATATGGGATGGTGTGGTATGAGCAAAAGAAAATGAAGGTGAGATGGTGCCCTCGGCTGCTTGCTTACTTAAATGTTTCTAGAGGTTTTGGTTTGCTTGTCATAGTAGAAACTTCCATCTGTGGAATAGAAGAGAGGGATGTACTACAAAGAAAGCTTAAGACGTAAAACCTAAAATCCCAGTCACACACAGCAGGTATCACAGTGGTGGTTATCAACCTTTCTGTTAAGCTGGGCTTTCTGCTTCAAGGTTATGTGCGCACGTCGCATGACGCTCCTTCTGCACAAAATGATCTCATTGAGTACCAGCTACTCCAGTCAGAGATGTTTTCTGATGATGACAATTAAATAGGGATAAAAATTTATATATATAAATGACAAAAAAATATAACTGGAAAACGCAACAGTGCTGCAAATAACACAAAGTTAAAGAGCTGTAAAATTTGACTCTCATCAATATATCGAGTTTATTTTAATACTGAGTGAATCTCAGTGCTGCTGCATAAGCATCAGAACCCAACATTTATATATATATATATATATATATATATATATATATATTATTTTCTCCTTCACCAACTGAACACATGCAAATCCCAATATAAATGCACTGCTTTAATTTTGTAGCTGCACTTCATTCAGTGGTGTTAGTAAGATACAGCTTAACAAGCTGCATATATTAGATGTATTTACCCAGCAGAGGAGCTTAATCACATGGAAAACCTGCTGTTTAAAAAAAAAGAAAGAAAAAAGAATCACTGAAAAGCACTTCCTGATGATTTTAAAGTAAAACTCTGCTCCTGACCAGGTTATATGTGAAGCATGAGTTACCACGGTGATTTAGCCAAAACAGAGTCACTTTCTTGACACAGAAAACTCTGACTTTAACCTTGACATAGCTCACTGAGCCATTAATCTCACTTCATGGTGCACCCCTCTGCCGTTAGCATTAATGTCAACAGTGAACTCTTTTTAAGAGCCCTGTCTATAATCATGGCACAGCACCACCATTAGAATATGATGGTGAGCACGGATGCACAAAACCAGGACTCTGAAACCGTCTGTACATTTTGAACCAAGCCAGAGCAGTGTTTTGAGCGAGTGAGTTCCATAGACTGTTTGCGTTTGTGACTCTGATTTTCTTTCTGTTGGCAGAGAAATTCTCCGCAAAGGCACGACTGCAATGACAGGAGTGTTATTGACTCATGTGGTTTCATCCCAGATGGTGCTGCAGGTCAGTCTCATAACATGCAGATTGGTGACAACTTTTCACTAAACTCCATCTCAGATGTTTATTATGTCTTATGTCTCTTTGCTCCACAGCTCAGGCATATTCCTCAAGAACTGTGCAGCCTGCAAAACGGAGGAGAGCTGCAGGCAGGAACAGATTTGTGAATGGTCAAGGAGGAAAGAGACAATAAACAACAGCTGATACTGAATATTTGTGACCTCTGTGAAGAGGGATGAGGAAATGATGCGTTTACCAAGAGGAATACAGTATGCACTATGTGGATGGGTTTAATTAATATTGTAAGTTGCATCAGTGGTGCAATAAATCCCCAAAAAGTAGATTCCAGAAATCAGATCGGCATTACTTGATAAACTATTTAAACTTCTAAAAGTGTGGGAGTCGGGCCAGAATACGACAGCAGTCTTAAAGTTTGAGTTTCTTTTCTATTAAATGTCAAAGATGTTTCTAAAGAAGTGTAAATAATGAGGTAATATGCACTGGAGTTTGAGAGAAAAGGGTGCCTTATTTGGACTGTAACAGCAGTCTGTGTCATTCTAGAACCAATATTGTCTTTTTAACACTGGAATAATATTGTCAAGTGAGGGGTGTGCCAACCAGTCCACACCCACCATCCTGTACAACCCACATGTAGACTATTTGCACTAAACCTTTTTGACTGGTGTGTTTTTATTTACTGATCTTAATAGCTTTAAGAAAAACTAAAGATCTGAAATACTGTTGGGTTTAAAATTTGTAAATTGTTTGATTCAGTGATGATTTGATGATGATTAATGTTGTTGGTTTAATTATTTTTACGTTTATATGATGCTGATGCATTTACTGTTTGTAAGTTTCTTCAATCAAAACAGCATCAGCAGGAAATAAAGTCTTTGTCTGTTTTTTTTTAAATGAGTGTAAGATTTACTTAACCAGCTGTAGCTTTATTAAAGTTTTTCAGATGTGTGACTTTGATTATATCTGTGGAATGATGCTGTGTATGAATGTGTGGTGTACCCAACACAGAACTGTGACATTCATTGTAATTGCACTGCGGTGACATTCAGTGGCTCAATATTTGTGTAAAAAGATCTTTTTTTTAATGCATTTTTTTATGATCCAGATGAATTAAATGTGACATTAATAATACAACATGTGATTACTCTAAATAAGCTGTTAAATGTGCAGAATAATCTTTCATTTAGTGTTAGTTTTCATTTCAGCATTAACTTTCTTCACTGATTATTTTAATATATTGAGTTTCAAGTGCAGACAACACAGCAAACAGTGCATGATGCGTTACTACCCATGTATGATTTGAATGACTGAATTGTTTTTGTACACGTAATTAAAACAAAAACTAATTAAATGTAGTCTTTTTTTAATGGTGTCTTTCATTTCATTGTTCTCTGTGTCCCTCATTTGTCTGAAGCAACAAAAAAAAAAAAGAGGACAACAAATACCAATTTTATAGTTCTTTTGTCGACACTTTAAAGGAACAATTTCCCCAGGTACTTGAAATATCTGTGGCTTTCTACAACACATTTTGTGAGTGCAAAGCAATATTCAGCTGCCATTTTATTATTCACATGTTTCTAGTATTGGGTTGCCTTCAGAGCTGCTTTAACTCTTTGTTACATAGATTCTTCTGCTCTTAGTTGACAGGAGCAGCACCTGGTGCGCTCTTCTGCTTCAAAACGCGATGTGTTGTGCATTCAGAGATGCTCTTCTACATTCCTGTTGCTTTCTATCAGCACAAAGCAGTCTCGGCGTTACCCTCTGACCTCTGGCATCATGGATCAGAGAACGGCCACTTACGGGAAAAACTCCCAGTAGATCAGCAGCTTCTGAAGTACTCGTATTTTTTTGGCATCAATAACCATGCCATGTTCAAGGTCACTTAAAACACCTTTCTTCCCCATTCTGATGCTCAGTTTGAACTTGAGGAGGTTGTCTTGACATCATCCTCATATTTACATGCCTCAGTGTACTGAGTTTCTGCCATGTGATTGGCTGATTAAATATTTGAAGCAGCTGAACAGGCGAACCTAATAAAGCTGTCAGTGAGTGTAAAAAAGCAGTGTTGGTCTTGTATCAGATTTGCTTTTAATGTGTAGAAATATATCATTTATCACCCGCTTCGGATGTCATCAGTCTATGGGACTGATTTCTGCTGATAATGCCCATTGTATGGACTGATAACATCCGAAGTGGGTGTCATTTATACGCCACATTACACTAGTTACATAGGAATGCTTAATTCAGCCCCCACAGGAGTGTGCAGAGGTAATGGTTATGTGTTATGAATCACCTTTCATTTAATTCTGCCAGCTACCACAGTGAAATCCTACATATCATTGTTATGAAGAATCAAAATGGGTCAAATTGTTTGTGAGATGAAATGTAGTGATGTAGCAGCTACCATTTATCTGAATCACAATTTAATTGTTCTTTAATGTATATTTTTTACGTTAAAAAAAGTTAACTGTTGATGTTTATTCATCAACAGTTCTTTATTAAGTTAACTGTTGATGTTGCGTCAGGAAGGCCGTCTGACATAAAATATTTGCAAAAATAAAAACACGGGGGACATTTGAGAGGCAAGGCTGAGATGATTTTGCCTTGTAGAAGAGGGATACTGGATATATGGGACAAAGGATGGTGAATATGGAGATGCCAGGAAGGAGGAAAAGAAGAAGACCACAGAGAAGATTCATGGATGTAGTGAAGATGTCTGTACATACAACAGAATCGCATGTGATTCTGAAAAGGACTGTAGCACAGTTATTACTTTAAATGGATATAAGCCTATATTTTTACATTTTTTGCACTATTATTTAGTTGGGATTATTACTTTTATTTATGTAAAAGGTCTAAAAATAATAATTTACCATTTTGTGAAACACTTATTCAAACCAAAATATTCTTGAAACCTTTGTGTTGAGTTAAAATCTTTGTTTACTGTATTTATTTATGATCAAACATTCAGTCAAATATATGTGAGCTTCCCACTGCTATGAAACCTTATTTCCACCATTCAAAAATGAATACATAAAAGTTCCAAGGCAGATAGATCTAAGTTAAAATCTGAGTCTAAAATCTAAGTCCTTATCTGAAAATGTCTTGAAATCTCAAAAATAAATTTTTGAGACACGTAACTTGAAATTATTTGGAATTATTAAGTCCATATTTGGAATTACAAATAACAGCAAATATTTTTCTTTCTTCAGTGGCAGAAAGAAGCTTCCATATCCCTCCCCCATGCCACATCATTTAAAAAAAAATCCTGAAAATGCCTAGACAAAAGAAAAAAGTCTTTTTTTCCCTTACAAATATATGATGCTGAGATTTTTTTTTACCGTATACTTTTTGTGTCGTAAATGTACAATTTTAGTCTTACAATTACTGTTATTACTCTTATAATAATAAGTACCCCCATAATCCCATACGCTTGACCTGTCGAGTTTACCTCCTTTGTTAGGTTGTGCAACTACATTTCCCATAGTTCATTTGAGAGTGGCCGCTGTCTTGGATGACAGCTATCCGGCGCCGAAACACCGAAAGACACTCAGACGAAAGAGCCATGGCGGCCACGGGTGGAGGGAAAATTAGAAGCAGGAGATGTCATATTGCCTCTAAACCTTACGCCAAGAGTAAACAGGTAAACAGAATGAACAGTTTGAGTTTAAAGCCCGTGTTGAGGACCTTACAGTGACTGTAATGCTTGTATTCTTGAGGACTTGTTATTGTTTAGTTGGAGACATTTTGTGGCCTGCAGTTAGCGCTCATGGCCTCCACGCGCTGCTAGCATGCACAGGAAATGCTAACGGCTAAAAGGCTAGCTAACTTGCTCACAGGTTAGCAAAAGTAGGCGGGCTTGACAGTCAAATCGCGACACGGTCTGTCGTTTACATTAGGTAATTAGTGTTGATTAAGTGCTCATTCATATGCGACAAGTTGAGATGGCCAACATTTGCTCAAGTCGTGAGTTTTTAACTGTTAACAAACTTCGTGGAAAGCGAGGAAGTAGGATTCTAGCTATTAGCCGATGTAGCTAGTGCTAGTGGACGCTAGCATCAGCGAACAGCGCATTGTTATCCTCGGTTCTTAAGTTTAGAGTCGTCACGCTATTGCAGGTAGACGTGGTAAGATCGTTTGGTTCTAAGTTACAACTGTCTTGGGGTACACATAACAGTTTTTCATTTTAAGGTTGTGTTGGGGGGCTGGGTGGAAACCTTTTAAGTGCTAGGCAGCGTTAGCGAAATCAAAGCCAGCTGAACTGCGCAGAGAGCATTGGCTGCTTGGAAACCCACATGGTTACTTTATTGGGTATATTTGCCGCCTGGACAGCGGTACTGTTGGTTTTAAAACCACCCTGTGATCTTAGTGGTGGCTAAGACTTGTCCTGATACAAGACAATCTTGTGTACTTTTATTTTCTCATCAGTTTAAAAACTGCAGTTAACTACAAGCTTGCCGACGTGTTGTCTGTCTAGATAGCAAATTAACTGGAAATCTTTTTTTTTTCTGTAGAAATATACCATCGAGTTTCTTTGACGATCGTCGTTAATAGTCGTAGTTGTACAACCAGCAAATCGTCAACACTAGCACAAAGTTGTCACATTTATGAATTTAAAGTAAGGCAGGATTTTAGATAGATATTATTTACGCTTACCACCAAGATGTATTGATTATACAAACAAAATACTACACTTTTTTTTTATTTTGACTCTTCTGGTTTTCATGGGGTTTTTTTTGTTTGTTTTTGTTTTCCTCCCATGTTTGATGCTCTGGATCTGGTAATATCACAAAACGAGTATAATCAACATGTTTCTACCAAACATTATAATTTATTGCATTCTTAAGACTATGTTTAACTCTTAAGGTAGTTGTGGCAGTGATTTATTAAGCTGCTAACTGACCAACATCCAATTCAGGGTCACAAGGGCAGAGGGCTGGAGCCCATCCCAACTGGCATAAAACAAGAGGTAGTAGGTCGCCAAACTGTTGGAGGGGTAATGCATAGACACAGAAAACCATTCACACTTCTACCTAAAAGCACCAGTTAACCGGCAACAGCAAAAGAAGAGTCATTTAATTTTCCAAGCACTGCTGTTGTCATACCAGTGTCATGTTACAGCTCTTACCAGCATATCTCACATAATCAGCAACCCAGATTTTGCATAATTCTGCACTGATCCCATGGCAATGTACCTTCTTGACTTCGCACATAGTGTTAAAATAGAAATGGCACTCATGGTAACAATGAAGACAAGTACATCAAATTGTAACATGAACTTAACACGTTGTTTAAACAAACACAAAAAGAAGTTGAACAGTGCTTCACCTCTGTAACACGTGAGTCAAGGTTACATCTTTTTAAATTGTGCATCGATTCAGTAGCAAATGATGCAGAAGTGTTTGAACGTTCACATTTTAGTCAAGGCTCACTCATCCACAAACAACAATTACCCAAATCTTATTTACAGTTTAAAAGATGGCTTTAATTTTTCATCATCAGTTTTGTTCACACAACACTTTGTTGAAAAAGCAGAAGAAGCTCGGTAAGACACGCAGTGTTTGTGCTGTTCCTGTCTTGATTCACTTCTAGGATTGCAATTCTTCAAAACAGTTAGGCTGGCTTCACGTTTCTTTTTTTTCCTTTTTCTTTTTTAAAGATAAGTGCACCGATTTGATCAGATATTATTCACTCAAAATAAGCACAAAAGCTTCTCGAGGTTGATGTGCAGTTCGTGCAATACTCTTGGGTCTTAGTTATGCTACCATGTCTACAGTAGAAATCCTGATGGATAGCTTTTATGATTTAAAGAAAAAGCAACACTATGGTGGTGGTTATAATAATTTTTCACATTTTATACACATGTAAATACACAAGTGTATTTACACACAGGGTAAAGTACAGGGTGCCCCACAGGTGTGTGGCATAGATGAGGAGGAAGGAAGGAGCACATATAGCTTATCAAGTGTTGAAAGTCACTGCGGGGTATATGGTGTCTTCACAAGATGCACTTGCAAGCTGGTGCTTTTCCTCAGAGCTTCCTTTTATACCTTCTCTTATCACACACAACATTGGTGTCTTAATATGAAGACACCCAAGTACAGCAATAACACCAGGGCTGATTGAGACCCACACCCGTTTTCACACCTGGACTCGTGTGATTAGGTAGAGGATCAACAGGGGGTCCATGACCCTCCTGGGAGACACTCCCACAAGGCTTTAAATTCTGGGACTCTCCACCATTTGCTCTTAGAACTGAAGAAGCTTCTCGGATGAGAGGTGAAACGTTTTCAAGAAACTTAGAGAAGTCCAGACGCTTTTCTTTCCAAGCTCCTTAGAACACCGGACTTTGAATTAAATCAATATTTTAAATAAATGTCTTCTTGCATCAAAAAAAGATCACCAGTTTAGAATCCACTTAGTCACTTATCACATCACCTGTTCAAAAAGCTTAAATCTGGAGAACACTAATCTCAGGTTACACACAGAAAATGAGGCTGCTAGGCTGTTTTGTTTATGTTTGTTTTGTTTTTTTTAAGAACAAACCAAAAGTAAAATGGTCTGTGTGCTGAAAGACTGTTTGCCACATAGCTTCAAATTTGGCAGGTTCTTGTTAAACTTAGCTACAGGCTGAGGGAGCAGTCAGTCCTCTCTCTGGAACTGTTTTCACATTTGGTGTCTCTGGTCAGGATGCTTTCTGAAGTTTCCTTTTCTCACATTTGCAGTCAGTATAAAAGTGTTCATATCAGACATATTAACACTACTGGAAATATTCTGGTTGGTTTAGCCGATGAAGCTAGCAGAGCATAAATGAGTTAGGACACAGACAAGACCGCTCAATAGTGCACTGGACTGTCCTCACATCGGCGCAGTCTGACCTCACACAAACTTTTGGGTGGATATTTTTCATTTGAATCGGATAATGTCTAGAAAAATTTCCCAAGATCAAATCCATATGTGAAAACACCCTTTTACCTTCTTGGTATGAAGATTAGCTTGCCAGTGTGAAGAACCACAATTATGTCATTACTTTACACTAAAACCAGACGAGTGATATCAATAAGGGCACAGTGTTCCTTGTGTTTAGGTTTAGGTTGTATTTGTGGAAGAGGTAGGGAGTGTATGCAAACTGCAATAGCAGTTGCACATGTGCGTGAATTATTAATGTGTAATGTGCCATGTCAAAACCTGTATGAAGTTCAAAATTTCACTTTTTAAAAAAAAAATTCCTAAAATGTAAGAAATTCTAGATTAACATGCAAAAAGGGTTTAATTTGTCTGTGTTTTAATTATTTTCGATAACTATTTAACTCAAAGATGTCAAATTATGACCACTCCTTATTGTGGTTTAATAATTATACAAATTGTCACATGTAAATGTTTGTAAATAATTAAAGTTCTGATAAAAGCTAAGCCAGGTTTACAGGAAACTGTGGCTTGATCACAATGCACATGCATTATCAGCACAGACTAAAGAAGGAAAGTCATCAGAATCACTGAGGGGGGAGATTTTACTGACTGGCTCACCAGGTCGTACCCTTAGTCATGTGTGGCTGCAATGAGTGGGAGTTTTCCCTTAAAAACCAAAAGGTGTGCTGGACAAAGGCTTGGAGCATTGTTTATTTGCGGTTTATGCATCAGAAATGGTTCACAGCTACATTTTTTGGACATGGTTTTGAGAGGTATTGACATTAAAGAAACAGTGGAAAAAATGAAAGTCCTGTAGTTCTTGTTGCATTGTTGCTTGGCTGTTTTTGCGCACAACTGGGATTGTCTGCCTGCATCTTTGGCTGTCAATTTGCGTGCCGTGTCACATTTCTATTTATATGTTTATTCTGTGCAAATGTTTTATTTTCCAAGTACTTTGCAAAAAAAATCACTAAGCGCTTAATTAGCTGCTCTCTATTCAGTGTCTCCTGCTGTGGATGAGTTTCATCATTGTGGACTGCAGTTGCTGACGGTCAAGCTCACTTTGCCTCTTTGGTGTAGAGGCCCATGACCAAGCTCTCCACTTGCTGTAGTTTCTAGTTAAAGTGAACTTAGAGCTCACAGTGCTTCTGCAGAACAAATTAAGGACTGCTGTTGTCAACTGAAGTCCAAGATGGGGAAGTTGGAATACAAAGCCCAGAGCTAAATCACACAGAGGGCTGATGAGCTACACAGTAGGGAGACAAGAATGAGGGGAACTAAATTAATTGTAGATTTTGTTCTCAGAGATGGCTTAAAAAATTACAAATGATAAAATGTATGTCCCTGTATAACTGGGTGTTGAAATGGAGTTACTTTCTATGCATGGTGTGTAGGAGATTTGACTCCTCTGCATCGATGGGAATTCATCCAGTCTTTGACCTGAGTACAGTGCAGAACAACGTCACTTGCTCAGTGTTTCGCAGAAGCATGCACAGTGCCTGACCCAGTTTCTGCCACACTGAGCTTGTGTTTTGTTTTGCACAAGTGAAGACGAATAGTCTCATTGCAAACGACGGGCTGTGCACTTGATTCAAATAATAAAATCCAGTGTTGATGGCTGTAGTTTACTAATCTGAAGTGTCCAAGGTTTTTATGACTCTCAGTTATGTGGAGTTGATTTACCACAAGTTTTAGTTGTTTTGACCAAGCATTGGCTTTTTTGTTTTGTGTCTTGGTGTTAAAAGGGAAATATCCACAAGACTCAACTAGTAACACTTTTAGCAGGGAATTTTATTTTACATGCATTGAATGTTGTCCAGTGCCAGTTGTCAACGGAATTTTCAAATGAAGAGGCTGCAAATACTGACTTTGTTTGTTTTTTATGTTTAATGTAGATATTATTTATGTTAGACCCTTATTGACTCTCCCTTCCTCATGTTTTTATCAGCAGCAGTCAGGCCTCATCAGTCGAGTGACAGACACAGTAAAGAGCATCGTTCCTTCCTGGCTGCAGAAATATTTCAAGAATGGTGATGCTCCTGAAGGAGGAGTGGATATACATGGGGCAGAGCAAAACTGCAAGCTGCCTCCTCCTAATGGTAGTGAAGAGGGACCACCTCCCCTAGATGGACGTGACTCCCCAGAGCCAAGTACTAGTAACACAGGTGAGGGGTCGTTCAGGTCAGTGATGATATTTTATTTGTATTGCCGAGCTCACCTGTCGCATTTGTCCTTCTTACACAGAGCCCTCAACAAGCAGAGCATCCCTGAACTTTCAGGAATATGTGCTCTCTCGACCTCCTCTTAGTCGCTCCCATCTCCACTTCACCCCACTGGATGCCTCCTCCCCAACTCTAGGGGCTTCCAGCAGCCTCTTCTCCCAGCCCTCCACCTCCTCAGCCCCTGGACCCTTTTCCACTGGCTTCTCCTTGGTAAAAGAGATTAAGGATAACCTGTCACAGCATGAAGATGATAACATCTCCACCACAAGTGGATTCTCCTCCCGTGCATCTGACAAGGGTAAATAGATGGCAGATTTGTGTGTTTAAGTATTTTTTTTAAGGTAATCTGGAAGTCATTCAGTTGACATAATGAAAATATTTAAAAAGTGGCAGCTACAAACATGAAATCTGTAACGTTCTAATTACACTCACTTTTCCTCCAAAGTGGGTTGAGGTAGTGGAGCAGTTAGAAGAAATTTAATTCTCAGTTGATGAGTGAATTGAGCCTCAGTGTTGAGTTCTTTGGATCTGTGTTGTGCAGTTAAACCGGTCTGTGTTCAGACTATTTGGCTACTGTTGTTTAAATTTAGACACACAACTACATCCCCATATATAGCCTTGACTGCAATGTGTTGGATTTGGATAAATTTGCATATGCAAAGCTGATATACAGGTATACATATAGCATTTCTTTGTTCCAGGACTCTACTGTTTGTTTATGGGACGAAACCAAGTTTAGCACAGCTAGTAAGGTAATTACAGGATGAGGAAAGGGAGTCTGAACAGATTTGAAGTAGAAGTTATAATGTGAATTGATTTTCATGATCTTCTTATAAACATTGTTTTTCTTGCCTCAGACAAAGCAGAACTGGTGATTTTGCTTTTTGAATACACTTTTAGATTAAAATTAGGGCTGTCAACGTTAACGCGTTAACACCGATTTATCTGTCATCACAATTAACGCGATCCAAATTTTTACAGCAATTAACCCATCTGGAGCGCAGAATGGGACAAACTGCCCGAAATGCGTTGACAGAGACATTTCAGGGATTTTGAGTCATTCTGTGAAAATCCAAATAGTGTACAAATTTGGATCGCATTAATCAGCGTTAACGTTGACAGCCCTAATTAAAATGCAATCAAATAAGTATTGCACATGTCCACGGGAGGTTCAGGTAGAGGGGACTCTAGTATATACAAACAACTCAGCCACACAACCAAAACAAACTGCTGTAGTTTAAAAAAATAAATAAATAAATATGTGTTTTACATCCAACACTTTCTACATGGATTTTCAAAGCCCTATAGAGTCATGACTGGAAGCTAGATTACTAAACTGGTGGTCTCTTGAATTATAGAGATTTTCAGTATCTCTTTCTTTTTCCAGATGTCCCCACTTCTAAAACGGCATCACTTCCTCAGCTTTGGTCCACGGAGACAGACAGAACAAACTCTGGGCTTCAGCCTTCCCAGTCCAGTCTGAAAAAGCCTGCTTTCAACCTGTCTGTCTTTGGAACGTCCTCCAATGTGAGTATCTGTCTGTCCACCAAGATCCTTAGTCTCTCGGCGTGTAACTCTTGTAAAAAGCTCTTAAAGAAGAGTTTGATACATGTTTTACCAGAGTGCCATGAGATAAGTGAGGCGCATGATTGGGCGAAGCTTACTTATCACAGCAGCTTCATGTATACTAAAAAAGTGTGCTGATCTTTGCTTCAAAGTGCAGTCAAATGTTGATCCTTCAAGCTCTAAATTATAAATTTACAGTGGTATTTTTTTTTTGGATAATATGTCAAGTCACTGTTACTATCCCTCTAACAGACAGTATCTTGTTTACAAGATGACTTTAGTAATGCGGGTTGCTTTACAGTTAACTTTGGTGCCAGTGGCAATAAAAAGTAAGGCCAACCAATTCATAGCAAGTAGGATTACTGTGCAGTCTAGCTCAGATTTTCACAAGACGAAACAACAGTTGAATATCTAAACAAAAAGTGAGAGTAACGCCTAATACAAGTCTGAGCTTGTTGGATATGTTTTAGGAAGCTCTAATGTAACAGTAATTTCACATGGGATTATAATAAATTAACTTCTAAGAATATGTGAAAGGTATGCTTTGACCAGTAAAAGTCATAGTATACCTTTGACTTTCATTGTACACTGCTCAAAGAAAATAAAGGGAACACAAAAATAAGACATCCCAGATCTGAATGAATGAAATATTCTTATTAAATACTTTGTTCTTTACATAGTTGAATGTGCTGACAACAAAATCGCACAAAAATTATCAATGGAAATCAAATTCAGCAACCCATGGAGGTCTGGATTTGGAGTCACACTCAAAATTAAAGTGGAAAAACACACTACAGGCTGATCCAGCTTTGATGTAATGTCCTTAAAACAAGTCAAAATGAGGCTCAGTAGTGTGTGTGGCCTCCACGTGCCTGTATGACCTCCCTACAACGCCTGGGCATGCTCCTGATGAGGTGGTGGATGGTCTCCTGAGGGATCTCCTCCCAGACCTGGACTAAAGCATCCGCCAACTCCTGGACAGTCTGTGGTGCAATGCGGCGATGGATGGATGGAGCGAGACATGATGTCCCAGATGTGCTCAATTGGATTCAGGTCTGGGGAACGGGCGGGCCAGTCCATAGCATCAATGCCT
>VVHJ01039693.1:0-11957 GCA_015107715.1 Tylochromis polylepis | reverse complement strand
AGGCTCAGGGAGGGGCGGGGCCATCTGCTGCGACCGGTTGGGGTGAGAGAAGGAAACAGGATAAAGACATGCTGTGGAAGAGAGACAGAGATTAATAACAGATATGATTCAATGCAGAGAGGTCTATGAACACATAGTGAGTGAGAAAGGTGACTGGAAAAGAAAAACTCAATGCATCATGGGAATCCCCCGGCAGCCTACATCTATTGCAGCATAACTAAGGGAGGATTCAGGGTCACCTGGTCCAACCCTAAATATATGCTTTAGCAAAAAGGAAAGTTTGAAGCCTGATCTTAAAAGTAGAGATAGTGTCTGTCTCCCGAATCCAAACTGGAAGCTGGTTCCACAGAAGAGGGGCCTGAAAACTGAAGGCTCTGCCTTCATCCCTGTACAGCCACAGTGAGAGCTTGGCCTGTATTGCTGGATTTGTTCCCAGTGACAGATGGATTGGTTCAGTGATGAACTGGTCCATCATGATGAAGAAGGCCTTAAAACAAAGGTTTACCAGTTTATCTAAATCCCTACTGTCACTTATGGACTCAAGCTTTGGGTAATGAGTGGAAGAAGGAGAACACTAAGACATACGAGGTGGTCTGGACTTCTTTTTGCTTAGACTGTTGCCCCTGAAAAAATGAGTAGATGGATGGAATCACTGTAAATACAAAATATTGTAAATAACAAATATTATATTTATTTTCATTTCATACAAGTTGCTTTTACAACTAATTTAAGTTTTTGGTTTGGTTTTAGTTCATTATAATAATCGGTGGATACTCAAGTTAAAGTTGTCCAAAGATTCAAACATGCTCAAGTAATCCCTGTAAGCAAAAAGCTCAGGCTTCAGACCAGTCTGAACACTCAGTGTGATCACTTTATTTCACTCGTAGAGCTTTATGATTTGCAAAACTTGGGATATCCCTATGGTCATCTCAGACACACAGCTTTGGCTATGGCTATATCTGCTATAAAAACTCTCTGGGACAGGCAGCTAATGTGAAGAATTAGCTTTAAGGAGCTAAAACAGCTCATTTCAGAGAATGAACTGCAGGTCTCCTACACAATAAGGTTATTAGAACAATAAGAACTAATATAATTTGTAAATTCTGCAAAGCTGCTCTACAATCGGTGCATATAAATATAGAATCAGCACAATAGGCCTCCATCAAAATCCAGGCACACAGCAACTTTTGCCAAATGAGCAACATAAGGAACAAATCACTGAACCACTCTTCAGTGTAGAAACAAATAACATTTATTTACACAACGATTATTTTACAGAGAGGAGTCAAGGAATGGTGAAAAAAGCAAGAAAGGGATCCAAAAACATGTCGGGGTCTCTAACACCAAAATAACAAACAGTTTGAGACTGCATACCACTGCCAAGGCCAAACATTCACACACCATGCCTTCAATGGAGTCATTCTGGTAAAAATTTCATGCAAATCAAATCACATATTCTCCCTGGCAAACTACAAAAAATCGTGTGTGTGTGTGTGTGTGTGTGTGTGGGGGGGGGTGGTGTCTTAATTTGCCTTTTCATGAGAAACTTAACAAACATTTTATCTCACAAATTGAGCTTTAGAGAGATTAAACTGATTATTTCCAAGAAACACAATTCTAGGTCCAATAAACAAATCTAACCACAGCTCCTAGTCATCACACAACACAGTAGCCAAATGGCCCGGGGACTTGATGTGCTCCACTAATAGATCATACTCAGGTGTGGGGATAGCCAAACATTAAGCTCAGGTTTGCGGCAGGCCTGATGCTCGATGCCAAGAATCAGCTTTACTTGTACTTTCACTGTACTTAACACAACAGACAAGCAGACAATAACAACATGTATAACATATTTTCACTTTTATATGTGCAGTGGTGCAAAGTGCAAAGATGCTGGAATAATTATGGGATGGGTAACCTATTTTTGGCTGTTCCCTTATGGAGCCACACAAATATTGAATATATAACTGGTTAGTATATCGAGAGTGTGTATAAAGTATATTAAAGACTAAACTTTTGTATTTTTAATACAAAGCTCTGTGCAAAAGATGCACGGCAGACCCAACCATGGTCCCATGATTTTCAGCATATTTTATTACCACATACACACCTACCCACGCACACACACACACACACACGTACAGATTTTAAAGCTGGCGAGGCGTGATTGCCGATGCCGTGAAGGTGCGTTCACCGTTCCTGCAGCGGCACCGCAGACCACACCCCACCACATACCCCCATCGCCCAACTGAGGCCACGGAGCCATCCAGCCGAACCTACTTCCCCCCACTCCCCCACGAGTGGGAGAGGGAATCAGCCCGGACCGTTGGCCCAGCGACAGGGAGGTGTTCTTTTCAGTGGGGTGGCTGCTTGTCCAGCGGCGACGGCGAAGCTGATCGGAGGCCGGACGCGTGCCAAGCGATGGCAATGCCTCTGGGGTGGTTGTGAGCCGGGCCTCACAGGCGGCTGGGCAGGCAGCCGGTGCGCAGGACCACACAGCGCTCTGGCCTCAGGTGGAAGTGAGGGCGGTCCAGCCAGCACACCGACCTCGGGCTGGGCATGTCCCTCGTGCTCAACGACCTCCGGCTCCGGCTGGGCAGAACCCTCGCGTGCTGTGACCTCTAGCTCTGCAGGTCCCTCACACGCGCCGACCTCTGTCTCCAGCTGGGCAGGTCCCTCTGGCAACTTGACCTGCACCTCCTGCTGGTGAGGCCCCTTACGCGCCTCCTCAACCTCCGTCTCCAGTTGGTGAGGTCCCCCGCGTGCCTCCTCAATCTCCACCTCCGGCTGGTTCGGTCGAGGACACGCTGGGCACTATGCGGCCCTCCTCCATGGAGCCGAAACAGCTGCAGGCCCCCGCCAGGCACCAGCCACTCCCACCCCTCCCACCCGAGGAGTGGGGAAGGGTGCGGTGGCAGGCTGGGTCCTGGCTGGTCACACCCTGGGGGCCGGCACGTGCACTGGAACGGTCCGGACATCCTCCACTCCCCCGCCGTCGGTGTTGGCCAGGCCCGGATCAGAGTGGCAAGATTCTCAATTACCTGCACGCCGCGCTCGATTCAGTCCTGGAGTTCTAGCTGCTGGCGGCGTGACACCACCGCCTGCTCACGCTGGGTGGCCGCCAGCTCGGCCACTATTTGGGCCAGCTCCTCCCCTTGCTGGCCTGGGTTTCGGCACCACTGTAAAAGATGCACGGCAGACCCGACCATGGTCCCATGCATTTCAGCATACTTTATTACCACACACACACACACACACACACACACGGTTGCTGTTCACAAACACCGTCGGCTGCAGCTCCACAGCTCACAGCCCGACATAAACACCAACAACAACAGTTGTTGTCCGGACCCGGTACAGATTTTAAAGCCGGCGAGGCGCGATTGCCGGTGCGTTCATCGCAGACCACGCCCTGCCACACTCTGTTTATTGGTTGCCAGGGTGACACGTACCTCTTGAAGTCTTGGCAACATCAATGGTGCAGAGATTAAATATACTTCCCTGTGAAATCCATGACTTTCAAGGTTTTGTCCAGTTGTGTGACAATGACTCATTGAACACAAGCAGCCACATGGTTTTCTTGTGAATATTTCATATTTTGCCAGCAGACCAGGCTGTTGTATTTTACTGTTTCCTCTTGCGATGTTTTTCTTTCCTGATTAACATAAAAAAAACAATCTTTCAGGACTTGCTAGAAAGCTGTGAAAGGTCTTCCAGTGCATTTTCATGAAGGACACTGAGCAGACGGCCAGTTAACGTCCCAAATGTTGGTTTAAGTTTCTGTTTTGAAACTATAATTCAAACATAATTATTCAAACGAGAGTCAATCCTAAAATGTTTGCTGGGTGTTGATTATGCATGGTCTGAATAAACAGCCAGTAGATGACAACATAACTCTAGTAACGCACTGTTCCTGGGCAGCTGAACAGATTTCAATATAATGATGTAATCTTAACTTTGCTATCCATATAGTGACATTTTAAGCTTGATCATTCTGTAGCACCCTCACAGGACAGACACTCACCAGAACAGGCCGCTAGAACAGCCGTAACGAACGCCGCGGGCTCTGTGGACTGTGTGTTAATAATCGAAGCTGGTGTACCGAGCACAGCTGGACACTGACAGCTTGGTTTGCGCCGTGTGGTTTGTAAACTGGTTTTAGAGCAAGCAGAGCCCTGCCGAGAAGCTGGCAGGCTGGATGAGTTTCACAGGAAGTACGTTTCCAGTGAAGGCTGGGAGGAGCAGCTGAAAATGATTTAACCACCAAAAACACTGGGAGGTGATGAGTAATCGAGTCACAATTCAGGGTTCACCGAGAGCATGAACAGACATCAGACTGAGGTGCGTTTGTGTATCTAAGCACATACTTTTAATAATAAATATTCATCATGTGGAACAGGATGTGAGAGAGACAGAATGGGTCCTGATCCTGAAACATTACAACACAAATACATCAGAATTGATTATGCTGTTTCTATTCATGTGTTCCCAAACAGACAGCGGATTAAGTAACACTCTAAATGTTACTTCAAGGAACGACTACAGAAAATTATAAAACAGAAAACATGATGTGTATTTTTCAGCTGCTCAACTCACACGTTAGTTTTTTTGTATATTTAACAAACGTCACAAATGTGAAAGCTAACGGTGGGTATTTTGCAGCTGGATGAATGGATGGATGGATGAATGGATGGATGGGTAGTCTACCACCAGGATTTTGCAAGAAATAAATGAACTGAATCAAACAAAGAGTTTTATATCAGGCTATCCAGGAAAAAGAAAATCATACATTTTCTTTTTCCTGGAACTAATGGTCCATTAGTTTTTAGTCATTCCCTTCTGTGTTCCCTTGTCTCTGTCACTGCGTTAGTCTCATGCGTTAGCGTTGGTTAATTGTCTTTTGTTTGCTTTCTGTTTCACTGTGAAGGTTATTTTTTTCACAGATGTCTCCTTGAGGTTTGACATCATGTTTTTGTTCCTTTCCCTCTTGCGTGATTGTCTGTCCCACCCTCATTACTTTCACATGTGTTAGTAACAAGCACCCCTGTGTTTTTGTCATCTATATATAGATCTGTGTGTCCCTTTGCCTTTGTCAGATTATTTGTGCCCCTAGTAGTCATCGGCAAAAATGAAGCGAAGCAAAAACACAAAACCCGTGTCCAAAGATGGCACAATAAACAAAAAAATCAGATGATTTTACTGACAAACTTCAGAAAATCCTGTCATCCATGAAGGATACCATGTGTCAGCATAAACTGGTAGGCTAGAAGTTTCCTTGCTGTAATTGAGCTTAAATGATGTACGCCCCTTAGCTTCAACAACAGGTATAAGAGAGCGCTGTGCCCCCCACAGAAAGCCTTAAAGACATGCTTGTTCTTTCGGCACCGTATACAGTATCTGTAGGCATTTCACAATAAAATGACATACTTGCATACAGCTTTATAATCTATGCCCAGTGTTCTAATATGGCCTGATGCAAATGAAATGAAAAGTATAACTAAGAAGGATGTTAAGTAGGAAATGATGACAAATATTTACTGCGTATTTATTTGTGCAGTTTTTTTTTCACAGACAGGAGTCACAAACTGTTTTACAGAAAATAATCTAAGAATAAAAAATTCAAAAAGGACACAAAAGAATATAAAATTGTCTGTGTCTGCGCTCTAGCATATCACCTGCCCACTCATTTGCTGCCTGACGCTGTCTTTAGATTTCTCCCTGGAAGTCCTGTTGTACCCACCCGACAGACACCACTGTAAGTAAATAAGTAAGTAAAATTAATTCAAGTCAGTTTTATTTATACAGCGCTGAATCACAACAACAGTCACCTCGAGGCGCTTTATATTGTAAGGTAGACCCTACAATAATACATACAGAGAAAAACCCAACAATCATATGACCCCCTATGAGCAAGCACTTTTGGCGACAGTGGGAAGGAAAAACTCCCTTTTAACAGGAAGAAACCTCCGGCAGAACCAGGCTCAGGGAGGGGCGGGGCCATCTGCTGCGACCGGTTGGGGTGAGAGAAGGAAGACGGGATAAAGACATGCTGTGGAAGAGAGACAGAGATTAATAACAAGTATGAAATTAAACAAGCGCAATTCCAAAAAGATTTTAGTTGCTTTTTTAAACGACACCACTGAGTCCACAGGTGTTAAGCTCAGAGGAAGAGCGTTGCAGAGTCTGGGGGCCACAGCGGCAAAAGCTCCGTCTCCCTTAGTTCTCAGCCTCGTATGCTGTATAACAAGTAGGGCCTGATCACATGACCTCAGGGGGACAGAGGGCTGTAGCAGTTCAATAACGTAAGCTGGTGCTTGTCCTGAAGAGCTCTGAAAGTCAGAACCAGAATCTTTAAATGGACTCTGAATTCAATGGGGAGCCAGTGCAGCTGTATTAGTGTCACATGTGAGTACTTGGAGTTGGTCAGAAGCCTTGCTGCAGCGTTTTGAACAACCTGCAGACGTTCCAGGGAGTTTTGGCTTAGACATATAAACAGTGAATTACGGTTGTCCAAATGTCTCCAGTTCATAATATAATTATAAGGACATAAACAAAGTTATTTGTTTCACCTGTCAAAGGTTTCTGCTGTTGTTGCCAGCAACACTGCAGATAATGTACAATTTCTCCAAATTTGCTTAATCTACTTTGTGTTTTCAGAATGTCCAAAACAGTCAAACATTTGCACTAAAGGGACCATCCAAAGATCATTTATGGACTTCCTAAGGTTTAGCCTTCTACCAGAGTCCTGCGCTGTCTCTAAGCTTTGACCAGGGGGTGTTAAAGCACTGATGTGTTTCACCTTTGACCTCAAGAGGTGCAATAAACTGATTAAAGGTCAGGGAAGATTTCTCTTTTCTCCAGCACTCTCATTCCCAACGCGTAACGTGCCGACGACTTGTCACATAGCGTCGGCACGTTACGTGTTGGGATGAGAACGTGTTGCCAATAAAGAGTTAACCAGAAGCCAGTAACATCACATGTCTGCTGTAAGAAAGAAAAGCTCAGGAACAGCATAACACAAAGGGGTGGCTTTATTTTTTCTGTAAACATGTGCTCAGAAGTCCTAGAAAAATAAAGCTCAGAAGTTGACTGCTAACCTTAATGTTTGTCTTCCTGCACAGAGCAAACAGCAGCTGCTCAAAGTGAATTCAGCTGAAGTTAATGGCACTAAGTGATCAAATTTAAGCAGATACAGATTCATCCAGAGAATTTCCGGCCAAATATAGCTTAAGATTTTTACCTTTGTACACAGACAGCTCTTTCAGCTTTAAACGGATAGTGAGATCAAACAGCGTAAGCAGTGAGATTGAAAACAGTCTGGTGACAGTGTGACAGACAGTCTGACCTTTATAACTGGATGATATCAATAGAAGCACACTCACGCACACACAAACACATATGAGCCCCATGACTGGACGGAGAGGTCTGTGTGACAGGAAGCGTCTGAGGAACCATCCTCAGACCTTTGTTTGATCCATGTTAGACTTTTTCTTTTTTTTTCTTTCCTTTGTGGCCGACTGCTGGTCAGACAGCGTTGCTGATACAGCCACAGACAAATTCACTTCCCGGGCATGCAGTTCATTCTGGCCCCGCACGATATGCAGCCTGTAACAGATTTTTTTCTCCAAATTTTACTGATTTTTCATGTAACTTTTAAAATACACGATATATCAGTGAATTACAAAACAGGGCTGAACATGTCTAATGTAAAATGACTTCATTAAAAAAAAAAAATCAGCATAAAAAGACTTATTTAAAAAGATTAATTTAACTAGTTTAAGCCACAAATTTAACATAATTTCACACATTTTTATTTATGTTTTTTAATTTAAATGATAGTTTAACGCTATACACACATATCTATTTGATGCACTGAGTGAAAATCAAAAGTAGAAGAAGCATAAAAGTATAAAAATTTAACTTGAAAATAGTTTAACAGCTTTGTGTTTTCACCATAACACTACAAACAATATAATCTTTGCAACATATATCTACAAGCATTAGCCAGCGCTTAAAATACAGTTATTTAAAACAGTTATAATAACTTTAATTTCACAGATTTTTGACCAAATTGGTAAAAATTACAGAAAACTAATAATGCAAAATGCAACGTATGTAGTATTCATTACTCTTAAAAAATTCACAAATTTCATTAACTTGATCAATTAATGTCAAATGCATGCAAAATGATAGGTTTCTATTATTAAAAATACAATGAATATCATTTCATTTCATTTTACAGATATTTACGTTTCAAAAAAATAGCAAAAGATGTTGTAATATGTTTCTTTTGTAATATAAAATATTATATGTATATGTATTATATAAAAATATAATAATAAAAATATCAACAAAAAGTGAAAGGCTTAAATCAGTAACATGCTGCAGCTCATTAGATTTAGTATCTTAGTTTTGAACAGAAATAACTGGGACTACGGAGAGCTTGAACATCGCATGTTCCACATGAAGCCCGTTACGGATTCTGGGACAGTTTGGAATTTTCCATATTTTGGAAGAGAACTTCAAGACCTTCAGCAAATAACCACCAATAAGGGAAAGATTTTGGGGGACGAAATCAGGCCATTTATTATTTGATAGGCCTTAAAAGATCAAGCAGTGTAAATGTTTGATTTTTACCAATAAGCGCCTTAAACGTGAGTACACCATCGGAGCCTCAGGCAAAACATTGCACGTTTCCCCTCCAAGGCAAGTACGTCAAACTCAAACTCAGCAGCATTAGCTTGATAATACACTAGACTGACTTTACTGCAGCTGGGCACTAAATCTCTATCACCAGTCATATTGCATATAGTAAGCAGAAGCCTTGGCTAGTTATTAAGCCATTAAACCAAAATTTTCCTCTCATTATTTTGAGCAGCGTGGGTTTGCTAGCAAAGCTAACAACTGAGGCATGTCAGGGGTCCTCTGCATTCACGTAGATTGTTTTTCTCCCTCTCAGCAGATTCATTATCTGTTGATTATCGTGTTGGTGTTGAAGGGTATTGCGAAAATGTGAGTTTGCGCTAAAAAACGAAGGGATGTTCAGAAATGACCCTTGCCATAGCTGTGGTGTTTCTGTGATGACTCTAAACGGTTATCTATGCATCACCGAGGGCTACACAAAAATGAAGCGCATTACCAGTGTGCACGTCGTATTGCAGGTTTCAAGTCTTGCTTCAGAAGCTACAGTTTTTTCAGGCGTCATCTTCTGTGTTACACTGTGTAGTTTTCAGGGGCCTTTTGTAATTACTCCTATTATATTATTATTGTATAGTGATAGTTTGTATTGCATTTATGTAACAATTTTCTCACTAAGTACTTTATATGAGCCCATAAAAATTAAAATTCAAAATTCATTCAATTTCTTCAGTTTCAGTTTTATTTATAAAGCGCCACATCACAACAAGGCGCTTAATAACGTAAGGTAAAGACCCCGCAATAATACAGAGGAAACCCCAACAATCAGACGACCCCCTGTGAGCAAGCACTTGGCGACAGTGGGAAAGAAAAACTCCCTTTCAACAGGAAGAAACCTCCGGCAGGACTGGTTGGGGTTGAGGCAGTGCATTATGAATGATATGCATTATTGGAAAATTTATGACAGCCACTTCAATAAAACTTAAAATCTAAAACAATAAATCATCCAATCATTTTCTTCCGCTTATCTGAAGTCAGAGCAGGAAAGCCCAGATCTCCCTCCCGGCACCTCCTCCAGCTTATCCAGGGAAACATCAGGCTGTTTCCAGGCCATCCGATAGATGTACTCTCTCCAGCATGTGCTTGATGAACTCTCATCCTGTCACTAAGGGAAAGCTCATCCACCCGTCTGAGAAAGAAGCTTGCATCCGCGATCTCATTCTGTTAGTGAAAACAGTAAGACACGGACCCTCGTGCAGTCCATTGAGTTTGTTTCTGACAGCTCGGACCAAAATATACATAAGCAGGCCTCTAGAGGTCATTTTGCAGTGGCAGTGGACGTTATGTTCCTCTGTGCACAAAGGAGCAGATAATGGTATCGTGGCTGGGGCGATGCCCTTCCACAGCCCCGTCCTGCTCTCCTTGATACTGTCTCGTGATACTTTGTTGCAAACTTTGGGTAACTTTGGTTCAATTGCTCATTGTTTTTTGGGGCGGGGGTGTTTATATGGATCTTCAGAAGCCGTTTGGCTCAGACAACTTTAATTTGTATGACAAAGTTTTATAAACTGAACATAATTTCAACTTCTTTCATCGAGATTTTATCAAGTAATTTGGTCTGTTTGTTAAAATAATTATATATTGAGAACAGGATGCAACAATGTCCTATTTGTTTAAGAGCTGTCGCCGTAAAAATAAATCTCATCATTATGTAATTTATGTCATTCAACCACAGTTGTCGTGGGCCAATATTTCCTTTTAATGTTAAATAAGCAAAGATTCAGATGAAGTATAATGAAGTGGTCTCACGGCAGAACTAGATTTGTTTCATTTGAAACTCTTGCATATTCAAATGTAGAAATGCTGTATTCCAGCACTATTATGACACAGTTTTAAAAAGTAAGGCTAATATTTTAATGTGTAACTCTTTCGAGGTTTATATGCACCAAATACACATAACTTAAAAATGTATTTAAATTAGATAATAAGATCAATTTACTGTAGTATAATTATTTCATTTTTCTCTGTCTCACATGCTTTGGAGTTAAAACGACAAGCTGAGGAAGTGATGAAGTAATTATTTTGATAACTAACTGTTTAGGAAAAATCCAGCCAGCCCACCTTTCAGGTAGGTTGACACTGAAGCATTCCCAAAGCTGCTGATTTCGCCAGCAAAAATATCTAAACAAGTACATAAAAGTCTGTTACCACCTTCCTGAATGGGAGTTTTTGCTTTTCCTGTCATTTCTCATGATAGACTGAACTTCTATTCATTGATTCTATCCCAGTTTGCAAAGGGCTGCAACTGTGCACATAAAAACTAAAAAAACCATAACCAATTTAAATTCAGCTGATCTCTGAATTTGTCCACGAGGACTTCTCGACTGCTTCCAGCAAGGCTGAAAATTTCGGATCACTCTCTGGAAATCCTATTATGACCCAAGAGCCTTTTGATTTTGGGTTTTGCTCTCAAGTTTGGTGAAGTCACGCTGAAGCGGCAAAGCTCCCGCGCCGGTGTTTAGAAGAGAACTTCCAGGGAGCGGTCTAAAGATAGCAGAAGTGATGTAAGTGGTCCAGAGGTGCACAAAAAGAAGACGCCGATGGGAACACATTTACACCAGGTATTTCTTTTTTATCTTCATTGAGGCTACGTTTACACTACTCCGGATAAATTTGAAAACGGCGTTTTCGTCTAAAAACGCTCCGCGTCCACACTGTCGTTTTCAATCGTTTCCGATGAGTTGTTCATCCACACTGAAAACGCTTACGTTCCTGTACCGCGCATGCGTGAAACGTAAGACGATTCGACCTGCGTCATTTCCGTCTGCCGTTTATTTACTTACTTACTTTACATTCCGTCTTCTTTGAAGAAAAGCTATCTGGAGCATGTACAAACTGATATTAATCTTTAATAGGGCCGTCAAAACTGAGAGCAAACAAAACAACTGCTGTACAATGCCGTCCGCCATCTTAGTTGAATTGGTCACATGACTGCATCACGTGACTAAAATGCGTCATCGTTTCCAAAAACCTCCGTTTTTGCAGTCCACACTGCGACGCGAAAACGGCGTTTTCCAAAATCTCCACTTTTGCCGGAGTTTTTAGAAAGAATCGTTTTCAGAGGCGACATCTCCGTTTGTGTGTAAACGAAAGGCGCAAACGAAGGGGAAAGTATACGTTTTTAAGGGAAAACGTATATGTGTAAACGGGGCCTAAGTCAGCTCTTTAAATTCTGTTACATCCATAAGTGACTCATTTAAAAGTCCTCTCTTTGCTCCTCATTTTTCTAGAAACATGCACAAAGATGTAAACTACTCACT
>VVHJ01039685.1:0-11703 GCA_015107715.1 Tylochromis polylepis | reverse complement strand
GCCCAAAGACACAACGACCGAGACTGTCTGAGCCAGGGCTCGAACCGGCAACCTTCCGATTACAAGACAAACTGCCAACTCTTGAGCCACAATCACCCCGATCATGCATGTATGCATGTATTTGAGATTATATGGCTGTGTTTGATACTGTGTGGATTCGAGAAAACCACAAACTAATTCAAACTTGTGCACCCAGTTCTTTTTTTAACGTCATAAAGCTGCTGTACAATCATTCCAGTCTGAAGAAAAGAACAGTTCAAGGAAATAATTTAAAGCCCCAAATTACCATGATGTAAACATGTAACTCTATATCATCCACAAGCAACATTTGCTTCCACAGAAAGACATATAATACACATTTATTCATGCCATTCCAGAGTTTTCCCCTGCATTAACATCTTAAATGATGAAAAAGTCCAAAGGGCCCTAACAACTATTCAAAAGTTGTACTTATTCTTGGGATCATTGGGATCATTGTAAAATGGTGACAGATGTACCCTTAGGCCCCCTCCTCGATTCAGAGATGGTCTTTCCCTTTCCACGTAAATGGCCTCCTTGACTCCCCGCTCAAACCAGCGTTCCTCCCTGCCCAGGATGTGTACATCCTCATCATTGAAAGAGTGTCCACTGGCCTGTAGGTGTAAATAGACTGCAGAGTCCTGGCCTGATGAGGTAGCTCTTCTGTGCTGTGCCATCCGCTTCACCAGAGGTTGTTTGGTTTCCCCGATGTATAAATCCTGGCACTTAACAGCATACGCTACATTATTCTGTTTAACCTGATCCTTGGGGAGGACCAGGTTTTGGCGCAGCGCGTTTTGGGGTTTGAAAGCCACAGAGACCCGGTGTTTAGAAAAAATACGTCTCAACTGTTCCGATACTCCTGACACGTACCACAATTCACTGATCACATTAACTTGGTGGACAAACACATCAAGTTCACCAGCGAGGATATGAAAAATGACAGGCTAGCCGTCTTAGACTGTGAGATTTCCAACAGTAATGGGAGTGGCATGGATGAGTGGCGAAACGTTTCTCCCATTGAAAACGCTATGTCCAGATGGACAGAATCAACTTTTTGGGATTTCCTTACCTGGATGATTGAGCATGCATCAAGACGATACACTTGAACATTATTTCAGTATCATTATTAAAGCTAAAATGTGTTGAAGTGTAATACTGTAATGGAAAACCAATGTTTAAAAAAAGATTGAGAATTTGGAGAACACTTACAATATCAATAAAAAGATTACATTTTCACTCAGCTGCCATTTTTCGAGATATGTGCCATTGTTTCCCTTGAAACACAAAGTCCTGTTATGTGTTCCTGACAGCCGCAAGATTGCACCAGCTGGGCTCTCACCCCCTCACAGCAATGTTGCCTCATGTCTTATGGGGTGACTCAAGCACAATAAACCACAAAATAACAGACAAATTGGGGCAGATGGAGGCGAGCAATGACGAGGGAAAAGTCTGGCTGGGAAAGGACCGGGAGGGGGAAACGGAGAAAACATAGAGGTGCATGACGAGGCATCAACAAAACCAGAAAAGAGGAATATATGTTTTGTCTATTGACAGGTAAAAACCAGGTGAAACACAATCAGTTTTTCTAGGTCATTTCTGGAATATGCATCTTTATTTACTTCTACAGCAAAAGTAATATGTGAAACAAAAGCAAATTCAACAAAATCAGACAGAAAAGAAATCTGTTGGGACTGTATCTCGATATATCAAAACTAAGCAAAACCTTTTAGTTGAATGAGTGAGAGTGGGAATTTGTGGAAATTCGTCATAACTATAATGAATTAATAGTACTATAATATAACTGGTGACTCACAGACAGAAGGGCAAAACACCCAGCACTTTTTATTTTATTGTGATGATGTCAATATATTAATGAAGGTCTCTTCACCTTAGTTACACTGTATTGCCAAAAGTATTCCTTTGTCTGCCTTCATATGAACTTAAGTGATATCCCATTCTTATTCCATAGGGTTTAATGTGATGCCGGCATACCCTTTGCAGCTACAACAGTTTCAACACTTCTTGCAAGGCTTTCCATAAGGTTTAGGAGTGTGTTTCTGAGAATTTTTCACCATTCTTCCACCGCATTTGTGAGACCAGAGACCGATGTTGGACGAGAAGGCCTGGCTCGCAGTCTCCACTCTAATTCATCCCAAAGGTGTTCTGTTGAGTTGAGGTCCGTGCAGGCCAGTCAAGTTCTTCCACACCAAACTCGCTCATCCATGTCTTTATGGACATTGCCTTGTGCACTGGTGCACAGTCATGTTGGAACAGGAAGGTCTGTCCCCAACCTGTTCCCACAAAGCTGGGGGGATGAAATTATCCAAAATGTCTTGGTATGCTGAACCATTAAGAGTTCTTTTCACTGGAGCTAAGGGCCTGAACCCAAGTCCTGAAAAACAGCCCCACACCATAATCCCCCCGCCACCAAACTTTACACTTGGCACATTGCAGTCAGGCTAGTACTGTTCCCCCGGCAACCGTCAAACCCAGATTCATTGATTGGACTGCCAGACGGATAAGCGTGATTTGTCACTCTAGAGAACATCTCTGGACTGCTCGACTGCTCTGCATTACAGTGGCAGTGTGCTTCTCACCACTGCATCGGATCCTTTGCATTGTGTGGTCCATGGAAACCCATTCCATTAAGCTCTCTAGGCACTGTTCTTGAGCTAATCTGAAGGCCACATGAAGTTTGGAGGTCTGTAGCGATTGCATCTGCAGAAAGTTGGTGACTCCTGTGCACTTATGTGCCTCTCTCTGATTTTACGTGGCCTACCTCTTCTCAGCTGAGTTTCTGCCATTCACAGTCACTTCTACGCAACAGTAAAAGTTGGCTGTGGAATATTTAGTAGTGAGGAAACTTCACAGCTGGACTTGTTACGCACTGGGATTCAGTGAGCTCCTGAGAGCGACTCATTCTTTCACAAATTATGTAGAAGCAGTCTGCTTGCCTCGGTGCTTGATTTTATACACCTGTGCCCATGAAAGCTATTGGAACACCTGATTACAATGATTTGGACGGGTGAGTGAATACTTTTGTCATTAAGTGTAGGTCCCGACACACCACCTGTACGACAGGATTACAGTGACATGCGGCTTTGCTTCCTCTGCTGCCTTAAATTAATGATTGTGAATAAGAGATGTTTTCATCAGTAATAACACCTCTGTCATTATTACAGACAAGAAAAACTCTGTTTCTTTTCAGCCAAGCTTGTTAAAACTCACTTCATTGGTATGTTTGTTAAAACCCTCCTTAAACCCAGATTAAGATGTTCAAGATTCAACACAAGCATGGAGATCTTTTTGAATAGGATTATTTGCAAAGATTAATTTTACTAATATTTCCACTTGCATGGTTGGATGTTAGGTCACAGTTCTTCTTTCATAGCACACCTTTACAGAGACCATACAGAGAATTAGTGGACTGACTTTAACTGACTTTAATTGACAGTTGTTTAATTTGATTAAATTTTAGGATGAGTGCAGTGAGCTCAAATATCTCTTGTTTATTTAGTTGTATAGAGATGAGTACTTGTTAAATAATGGAAGGTGTTTTTGCTGTTATACAGATGCACACAGTGATTTATTTATTTATTAGTATATGAAAAAAATCTATTAAAAGGAGACTTAACTGGGATCATGGTGTATAAACTAGCTCTTCATTCTGTTTATGCAGCAGTAGGCAGTTTCTTTTCAAACAACAGGAGTGAAAAAAAACAACACAAAATATTGCAACATTTTTAAACTGGCATGTAGACGCTCGCAAGCAGCTTTTGTCAAATCCAAACCAAAGTGGCAACAAGGCACAATCCAAGCCAAACGACATGAGTCAATAATTTGAAGTGAGCAAAGAAAAATCCCTGTGATCCTTGTAACTTTCCACACTATTCAATGGAGAGCGGAGGAAATAGTTATTTGAGCCACTGCCGAGGTTTTCAGTTTGCTCACTTACAAAGAAATGAACGTTCCAACAACTTTACATGTCACTGAGCAAAATCAGTATTTGTATCCCCAACCAAAACATGACTTAGTGCTTGGTGGAGAAACCCTTGTTGGCAAGCACAGTGGGAAGAGGTTTGTCGTAGTTGGTCACCAGGTTTGCACACATCTCAGGAGGGATTTTGGTCCACTCATCTTTACTGGAACTCTGAATCCTTTCAGTGTCTTGGTTGCTGCTTGGTACCTCGAAGTTTCAGCTTCCTCCATATATTTTCTATAGGACTGAGGTCTGCAGACTGGCTAGGCCACCCAATGACCGGAGAGTGCTTTTAGCTACTGCTTTGGTGGTTGTAGATGCTGTAGAAGATCCATCAGCAACCCATCTTTAGTGTTCTGACTGAGGGAAGGAGTTTCTTTTGATAGCTAAAGTGATGGATCCCTATTTTAAAGGGAAAGAGTCCACGTAGGAAGGATCATGAGCCTGGTTCTGCCGGAGGTTTCTTCCTGTTAAAAGGGAGTTTTTCCTTCCCACTGTCATCAAAGTGCTTGCTCATAGGGGGTCATATGATTGCTGGGTTTTACTCTGTATGTATTATTGTAGGGTCTACTTTACAGTATAAAGCGCCTTGAGGCGACTGTTGTTGTGATTTGGCGCTGTATAAATAAAACTGAATTGAACTGAATCATTTTTCCCCCATCTCATTTCCAGCCATTTTAATTACTAACCCTTCTCTAAATCCAGCCAAGATGACCTTGTCCCTAACCTGACTTAAATCAAAGTGACAAGCGATGGTGGTTCTAAAGTACACTGACAAATGAAGTACTGCTATTTGATTTGAAAGTACTGTTAATCATTGTACTTTGAATTCTTTCAGTAATGTAAACAACTATGCTTTTGTTGCTCTGGCACATTGTACACATGCCTTCATTACTAAGGGGAAAGGGACAGATGACTACCTAAGAAATCATCCACCTTTACTCTCTGGACATTCAGTCCTAACTGCTGAACCCTGGATACATGCTGCTCTTTCTTTTCAAGATTTTTTTTTATTTCTTTTTTTCCTGGTAGAAAATACTTTCATAATCTCACATGTTTATATCCAAAATTTTGCCCCCCACGGTGGAGCTGTTGCCAGAGCAATGTGCAGACATTTAAGATTTCCTGATTAGCTGTTGACTGAATTTACCACTTCTTTTTTCTTTTTGACTAGATTTAATAAGAAATCGTGAAATATGCAGGCGATCCATCAAAAGCTGTCAATGGGCCGCTCCTCTTCTCCCTCTCCTGCCTGCAGCTTGCACGTTTAACACATGGAATCTGAGAATGATGAATGGAGCTTGAAACTGTTAGGAAAACACGCTCGTCAAGCCCACGCTTCTTTATCTCTCATAGCTCTTCATAGCATCGTCGCACCACTCGTTTCTATTGTTTCGCAGCTCTTTAAAGCCGGGTTACACCGGCTTTTTCTTTGCACCATTTAAACTCTGCGTTTTACATTTGCTGATATTTGGATGTACATGGCTACAATTTAACAGCCTGTAAAAGTCACTGTAAAATCTGTAACTTTCAGCAGCAGGAACAGCAGGTGTTAACAGCAAGTTAACATGCCACTAATGTTTTACACATTTTGTTTTGGGAAATTCTGGTATCATTTCAACCCACTGGACACTCGACATAGTCCGAGGTCATTATCGTAACTTCCTTTGATAAAGTGGCATTTATATAGCACTTACTGGCCATTCAATGAACTTTACATGCAAAGCAACATATTAAAGCAGCACTCTATTGTGTACATTATGAGCACTTTATCTATCTTATATCTACAACTGTTACCAATTTAGAATAATCAGTCTAATATATGTCTATGTTAGCTGGAGGAAACCAAACAGGCACAGGAAGAGAATGCGATTCAATGTCTTGTCATGGTATGTTTCAGTGTGCTCAACATCCCACAGATTTTACCTCTGGGGCATTTTCTGGCAGACTAGTTTGTACAAAAAGCAACACGGGTCTCTACAAGTGTGCATTATGCCAACCACGTTCAGTTATTTCAGCTTAGTTTCCGTGCATGAGCCCCACCAGCTTTTTAAATCAAGTAGAAGCCTGAGAAACTCAAATCAGAGGAAAAGGAAATTTTAAGCAGCCAAGATGCCATACGCTTTGTTAAATCACAGTATTTAATGGTCTGTGAATAAGAGAAGGCTGAACATTAGCTGATAAAGACATTATAGCCACATTGTTTGTAAAACAAAAGACTAAATATATTTCAGTGAGGACAGATGAACCTGATTTATTGATGAACAGAATATAGATCGATGTTTGGCGGTTAGACTCCGATGGCTCGTCTCGGCACAACGGAACCCCGGCTGTGAGAGGGATTAGAGCCGGACCCCCCGGGCCTAGATGCTGGTGGCGGAGATGAAGGTGGCTTGAATGGAGCTTGAGTGATGAGAGGTGGAGATGGGGAGAAGGTGTGTTGCACAATGGCGTCAGCGAAGGAGAAAGACAGATTTAAAGTACGCGGCATGAATGCTGATTGGCCCGGAGAAGGCCGGGAGACGGTGATTGGACGAGACCGGTGACGACACAAAGAGCTTGACAGCGTGAGAAAGTGGGAGTGATAAAGCTTAGATTGAGCCAGAAGCACCTGGGAGTGGACGGATGCGAGACCGTAGATCTTCCTTAGTGAATTTAAGCAGTCCTAAATAAGACTACCTAATATTTTTTTTCTGTACTAAAATTCAGTTTTCAGTCATCAAAGAAAGATTCATTTCCCTTGCTATTAATATTATAAATTGCCAATAAGACAGCCTTTACAACAACAATGTAAAATTACTGTTTCCAGGAGCTTCATCGTGAATACTTGAATCATGGCTCATGTCAAAAAGCCCAAAAGAAGTCTGAAAAAATGCCTCCATGTGGCGTTCATGGAGGTCCTTCCAGTGTACAGTCCATGAAAATCAACTGGACGGCAGAAGATGTCGGTGAAGGTCGTCTGATGGATGTCCAAATCATTCCCTAGTGTCCTTCAAGTAAGGTCCCAGTGTGGAAAATGCAAATGGATCAGCCATCTCAGTGCCACAATGATCTAGAATCAGTAATGACCGGTGAGGTGTGAGTGCTGCAGCCGATAGTCACTTGTATGTTTATATGGCATTGACTGTTAGAGGATCGATGAATGCTCTTAACACTGGAAACTGGATGTAATCAGGATAATCAAGTGGAAAATTCCAAGTGCCAAAAACTGCAGTTCTTCTAAAAGCCATTTGAGGGTCCTCCAAAAAAAAAGTTTAAAAAAAAGGATAAAAACCTTGCATGCTAAAATGACCAGCTTCAGCAATGAAATTATGTTAACAGCATGGTACAAAAAATAATATTTGGTTTTTATAACAATGAACTGTAGTAAGGGCAGCACAGCAGTTAGCACTGTTGCCTCATAGCAAGAAGGCCCTGGGTTCAATTCCACCGTCGGGCGGGGGCCTTTCTGTGTGGAGTCTGCATGTTCTCTCCGGGTACTCCAGCTTCCTCCCACAGTCCAAACACATGCAGTTAGTGGGGTTAGGTTAACTGGTAACTCTCCAGTGACCCTGACAAGGATGAGTGGAAGAGAACAGATGGTTTTCTTAATATTGTCCCTCCTTTATAAGAGCTGTGCAGATGGTGAATTTTACCTCATGCATTCGGACTTTTCTTTAAAGTTAGAGGCATGGATGTTTGACAGGTGTGCTGACAACTGGCTGATCTATTGGTGATGAATGCATGTGTAAAGAAAACACTTGTAGGGGAGGTCTGAGTGCAGTGTTAGTTTTGACAGCAAATTTTGATTTAGTTTTAGTCACAGTGTTTAGACTAAAACATCTTTTAGTCATAATTAGGCATTTAAATGATTTTAGTTTTAGTCGACTAAATATCATAAGATCGTCACAGACTAAATCTAAAGCTGATTCGGAAATATAAAGTGTAAAAGTTTGTCGTGTTTTCCCGGTGAAAGTTGCTCCGCGCGGGGAATAAACCATGTTATTTTCCTTGACATTAAAAAAAAAACAGAGTTTGTTGTTTCAAGAACTGTCGGTGAAACTGTTGGTCGTCTCAGAGACAGCTCATGATAAAACGATGGCGTCTCAGAGGCAGGAAACAGCGAAATATTACTGGAGTGATGAGCGGTGGAGATGCTGGCCAATGAGTGTTTTGTTTCTGAGCCAGGCTCTGATTTTTCTGTTTTTCTGCTGGCCAGTACTGAAAACTGCACTTGGTGTTTGTGAGTGGACCGATAAGATTATGTGTCCTGTATCTGTGCTGGCCTTTCTGAGACTGCTTGTTGTCTTTCCTATTCAGAGAGTGTTGTGCTGCTGATTTGACTGGGTTGTATGTTCCCAAGCTAAACCACTCTGACTGTAACTCAACCCAAAGACCGAGCTGGAGTTCCTTGTTCACGCTGGTCCCTCAGGAAGTTCTGAGCTGAAACAGTGGCCGTCCCTATCTCCTGTAAAGTTGGCCAGGTGATCTGCTGAGCATCTCCAGCTTCCAGCATCTCCTGTGAATTCTGCATATTTCGAGTTACTGGACTCTATGCCACCAGCAGGCTCTGTGATTTAGGATAGTTACCATTTGCTGTTTTCATCTTGCTGCTGCTTTTTTGTGCCTCATATTTATTGTAATTGTCTTAGTTAAGCACATTTCTAAAGTTTCAGCTGATACTAACTAACGACCTGTAGCTGTGTTGTGTGTTATCTGATCTGTTCTTTCATTAGGTATCGGTATAGGATATATTTATCCTTATATAAGGATCATTTTCTCCCACTCTGTCCTACAAGTGACACGTTGGAAATGATGCTGCAAACCTGGAAACAAAATGAACCACTACTGGAAAAAGCACCCACTGTATATAATGTTTTTTGGTGCACGTATCCTGTCGAAGAGAGGCCCAATGACTCATGCCTTTGTTAATGAGCTGTGCTACATTTTGTTGTTGCCTGCCTTTTTAACAGAGCTGTGTGGGTTTTTTCTTATGTGGATGACTGTTGGATGATATCATAAAAGCAGGCTGCAGCAGATGTTTCGCATGGCATTTGGACAGGCATTTCTGTGGCTTACTTCACACAGAACAAATAACGGGCCAGGTCTGGCTTTTGTCCTGAGTGGTGCGGAGGGTGAGAGGTGGCTTTTTAAAATCCACATCCCCTCTCTGCCTTTTCACAGACATCAAACCGTGGGTCACTTTTGCCATTTTACCTGTGTGGCAGTACTCCAAAGACGTGTTCTAAGCTCTTCTAATATCCCCTCCTTTTATTTCTCAGATAATTCAGCGGCTAGATCATCGATCTTAGCACGACAGAGGGTGTTTCATTTCTGTTGGCAGACCCCATTTTGTAAAGAAATTCACTCAGATCTGTGAGGTATTTTGGATGAAAGCCCTGACAAACACTTCATGCTCTAACCCCCTTTTTTATGTTTTCTTACTTGGGCAATAAAGCACAAAGTCCAACATGTTTATATTAAGCATTTCAACACTGTCTTTAATAAAACTGACATTTATGGCACAGTTATTTCCACTTGTGTCAGATCGGTGAACCGTATACAGTGATGGATAAAGCCTAACTGTCAGGATACGGGTGTGAGAGATATTTTCAGACCGCGTGCTCTCCCTGTTTTGCTGACTAGAGGAAGTTTGATTCTCACGGTTTGTTCCAAAGACATTAGGCTCCTCATAACTGAGAGGCAGATGAGGACAGTGTTAATATCCAAATCAATCTGTGACGTGTGACAGCCAAGAGAAAGCTGACAGGAGAGAAGAAAAAAAAAAGAAAATGAGGTGAATATGGGAAAAGGGAAAGGCCATTAAACTGAACTAAAAGCTAACTCGCCTAATGGATTTCATGTGACTTTAAATGGTTAAGCTAGGGGAATGAGGCACATTTTGGCAGGATGGAAGACTGCTCTTAGCCAGGGAAGATACAAATGGAGCCATGACAAGGTCCTAGAGTCCTGGCCGACATTTTGGAGCAGCAGAGATGGAGAAAACATCAAGTTCGGGCAAGACCAATGCTATCCATCCAGTTCATCGGGGAGGGAGAGAAACCTTCATCCTCCAGGAACACCAAGAAGGGTCCACTGTGGTCAGCAACATCACAGGAGATGAGGGTGGATCTGGGAAGGAAACGTCACTGTCCCCAGGCCGTGCAAACTTCCTGAGGGCCGACGTGGTTATTTGGTCAGAGCACGCACGTGGGAGGATGGATGTGCTGGAGCTGCAGAGAGGAAAGCCAATAAGTACCAGGACTTGGTCCAAGACTGCAGGGACAGAGGGCAGCATGCCTGGCTATTCCCAGTCGAAGTAGGATGCAGGGAGTTCCCTGCACAGTCTGTGTGGAGCACACTCACACCCCTTGGACTAACAGGAAGAGGTAGGAAGGCAGCCGTCCCAAGGTTGGGGAAGGCCACCAAGAGAGCATCTTGGTGGCTTTGGAGTAGAAGGGAGCATGGTAGCTGGGGACCAGGAAAAGGTGGGCAGTGACTGGCCATCATTGTCGACCTGACAACCTGAGGGCGTTGTACTTCAGGGTCGAAATGCCTGATGGCAGTTGGATACCACCTGATGATATCTCCTCCTGTTCAAAAGCTGCAGTTGCTTACAAAGCGACTTAAGGTGGAAACACTTGTACTTTATAAGTATAACTTATTTTCCATTTAAAAATAATAAAAGCTTTTTCTATTTAACTTTATGGTTACTCACTGATATGTTAGCTTGGTAAAATAAACAGAACTGTTAGTAGGACAGCTGACATTCTTTATGCTAGCTGGCTAGCCTGACTTCAGTCCAATAATGTACAGGTAATAATGAACTTGTAACTAATGGCATTTACCAAAATGTTGAATCATTTCTTTAAATTGCATGTTAATACAATTGGCAATGAAAATGAGTCCGTTACCAAGCATTATTAAAAAAAATCAGAGTGCTATATGTTCCCATAATTGTTTTTTAGTCTGATAAAGCGATCAACTCTGCAGAAAACTGGCAGCCTCCGTGCACCATGCATCTCAGCATCTGCTAACCCACTCTGTGATTTTACATGGCCTACCACTTCAATGACTGAGTTGCTTCCACTTTGTTATAACCCCACTAACGGCTGACTGTGGAATATTTAGTACTGGAGAAATTTCACAATTAGACTCACAAAGGTAGCATCCTATCGCGATAGCACGCTGGAACTGACTGAGCTCCTGAGAGCAATCTGTTCTTTCACAACTGTTTATGAAAGTAATAGGTGAATACTCTAATCTAGATACTGTGGCTTCTGTGAAAACTAAGGCCTCGAATCAGAAGTACCTGACTCCATGGTATAATTCTCAAACACGTAGCCTAAAGCAGATAACTCGTAAGCTGGAGAGGAAATGGCGTGTCACAAATTTAGAAGATCATCATTTAGCCTGGAGAAATAGTTTGTTGCTTTATAAGAAAGCCCTCCGTAAAGCCAGAACATCATACTATTTGTCACTGATTGAAGAAAATAAGAACAACCCTAGGTTTCTCTTCAGCACTGTAGCCAGGCTGACAAAAAGTCAGAGCTCTATTGAGCCAACCATCCCTTTAACGTTAACTAGTAATGACTTCATGAACTTCTTTACAAATAAAATTTTTATCATCAGAGAAAAAATTACCAATAATCATCCCATAGATGTAATATTATCTACAGCTACTTTTAGTACCATTGATATTCATTTAGACTCTTTTTCTCCAA
>VVHJ01039682.1:0-10368 GCA_015107715.1 Tylochromis polylepis | reverse complement strand
AGCCAAGCTGGTTTGCTCACTCTGGCTGGCATATGTCAATCCTTGTGTGACTCTGCATGAGAGTTTTTTTTCAGTTCTCTTCGATGCTCAGCATAAAGGCTTCAGTGACTCTGTAGCAGACATTAGGGGAACAGAACAAATCAAAACACAAAAAATAAATAAATAAACAAACACTGTCAGATGCATTAATGGCTCTTTTCCTGATTAATAGGACTTTTGCACACTAATGAAAGCTTTCTTATTAAGTGTCTTAAACTACTGAGGTTTTCAAACTGAAATGCTATTAAATTTATGCTCTGACTTCAACAGCATGAATCTCTTTCTTTCTTTCTTTTTTCATTCATTCATTCATTCACTCACTTTGTATGTGAGAAGGTATAAATTCGATTCTGGATTTAATAGGGAGCCAGTGAAGAAAGTCCCTGTCGGTACTCTAGCTGCAGCATTCTGGATCAATTGAAGGCTTTTGAGGGAGCTTTTAGGACAGCCTGATAATGATGAATTATAATAGTCCAGCCAGGAAGTAATAAATGCATGAACTAGTTTTTCAGCATTACTCAGACAAATGTTTCTAATTTTAGAAAAATTACACCAATGCAAGAAAGCAGTCCTATATATTTATTTAATGTGCACAATGAAGGATATATCCTGGTCCAAAATGATTCGAAGATTCCTCAGTGTTACTGGAGGCTAAGGTTAGGCATCATGTTTCTAAGATTTTTAGAACTACATCTGGCTTCATGGATAGAGAAAGTTGGGCATCATTTGCATAGCAATAAAATTTGTGATATGCCTTCTAAAAATACTACCTAAGGGAAGTATGTATAATGTAAATAGAAATGGTCCCAGTACACAACTCTGTGGAATTGAGCAAATGGTAAATGGCCTGTATTTTGTATAGCGCTTTACTTAGTCCCTAAGGACCCCAAAGCGCTTTACACATTCAGTCATCCACCCATTCACACACTGGTGATGGCAAGCTACATTGTAGCCACAGCCACCCTGGGGCGCATTGACAGAGGCAAGGCTGCCAGACACTGGCGCCACCAGGCCCTCTGACCACCACCAGTAGGCAACGGCTGAAGTGTCTTGCCCAAGGACACAACGACCGAGACTGTCCGAGCCGGGGCTCGAACCGGCAACCTTCTGATTACAAAATGAACTGCCAACTCTTGAGCCACGATCACCCCAATAACCTTACTATGTGAAGACTCCACATTTATATAAACAAATTTAGGTCTATTAGACATCAAACCACAGGAGCACAATACATTTAATACATATAGTGTGTTCTAATCTCAGTAGTAAAATATTATGGTCAACAGTTCTGCCAGAAGTGAGGTTTGAACATTTCCTGTAACCGGGGCCTGTTCCAAGTGCACTTTCACTATACAATTAGGAGTGCCATGTCTATCCAGCATCCTCCCCCACCTGATTCAACTAACCACCAGGTGATGATCAGTTGACAGTTCATCTGTGTCCAGAACATACAGCCTCAGACTGATAATATGATTACAAAATCAATCATCGAACTGCAACCTAGGGTGTCCTGGTGCCATGTGCATGTGGACATCCTTATGTTCAAACATGATGTTCATTATGGACAAACTCCAATAGCAAAACACCACTTCGGTTCAGATCAGGCAGGCTGTTCCTCCCAATTCCACCCCTCCAGATCTCACTGTTAATTCTCACATGAACATTAAATTCTCCCAGTAGGACAACAAAGTCACTGGCTGGAGCACACTCAAGCACCCCATTCAGTGACCCCAAGAAGGATTCAGAGGCACAGGGGAGTGACCCTCACCTCCACCAGGAAAAACCCAGACAGCCAGCCACTTCAGTACTCTTCTTTTTGAAAGGCATTTATAGATTTGTGCTGGACAATCATTCCATCCTGGCAAAAAAAAAAAAAACATTCAAAAAAGAATTAAAAAGCCTCAAATTGCTGTGGCATTCATGCCCATTATGTAAACTTCTGACCACAACTGTAAGCTCCAGATGGCCTCAAAACATTGCTTAAGCAAACCTTATTTGCACAGCTGTAATTTTTAGCAGCAACTAAAATATGTCATAGCTTCCACAATTTGTCTTTCACTTTGTTACAAATAGGAAACTGCTAATTAAAGTAACTATGACATTAGACATTTTTGACATTAGGATTGCCAGAAGTTAGTGTTAAGTAGTTAGTGTTAATTAATTCTAACTGGCTAGAAATGTCTACATCAACTTATCTATAAGTATGTTCTTCTGGTTACATGCAGTCCAGAGATATCATGAAACCACAAAACTGTATGTCCATATGATCATGATAAAAAGTGTAATTTAATTTTAGCTGGACCAAAATGGAAAGCATATTTAATTTTTGGAAAGATCTTTATGTCTTTATTTTTATTTCATTATTTTCAACTTTGCTCTGCCATTTGCTACTCTGCTAACTCTGCAGCAACTGTCGCTTCTCTCTGAATCTCCATCTGTTTTAGTCCCTGCAGGCGCAGTACCTGCTGGAACAAATCATTCTGCTTTGATAAAATGCTGCCCAACTACATAGTGTTACTGTGTGTCATTGTTCCGCTGGTTGAGTGGTTTGGAGCTGTGTAACTGCTGCCCTACATTGCCTGAGTGTTTTGAAATTGAAGGTAAAGAAGTGGGTCACAACACAAACAGTGAGCAGTGATGTTGCCTGTGGATAATCAAAACAGTTTACAGCTGTGGATAGCAATTGCTAACACTACAGTGACATATAATAATAATAATGTTTCCATTAATAATGCTCAAGTTTGATGTTTAGAATGTATTTTTAACTTAATGCAAAAAGAACCTTCTTCATTCCCTCTTTAACTTATTTTTAATTAAATGTGAAATGCACACCGTTATGTGTCTAGAACAGTGTTGGTCTATTAATGTTCTAGTAGTGAAACACATAACTACAGTTGTCACATTACATTTGTTTATAAGGCAGTGCTGTAATGCATTATTTTTCTTAAACTGAACAATCATAATGCGAACACAAAGCTGATAGCAAAAGACTGCCAGACCCAAAGTGATACTTGAGCTAATGCTCTCCTAATGACAACTATGTCGTTCAGTCAAAAGCTCCAAAACTACAGAATGTATATGGACAGGCATTTATACGGTTCTTTTGTAGTCTTACTGACCACTGACTACTACTTTACACTGCACTGGATCTTTTATATGAAAGATCGTGACAACCGCCATCATGTCTGCCAGTGGTTAGTGGAGTCCTTATATTGAGCTGAGCATTTTTGGCTCTCACAGTCCAGAGCTGTTTTGAAACTGGAAAAGCCTAACCGGGGTCAGATCTGACTTAAAAACCAAAGCATGCTGGATGTTCTAGGAGCAAAATTGATCACACGATAGGTCCACCCCAAAAGCGGTTGTTCTTTATTATGATTCTTGGCTTTAATACGGATTCAGTTTTTCAGTTCTATTTATATTGCATCAAATCACAACTCAAGGCCCCTCAAGATGCTTAATATTGTGATATTTAATATGTAATATTTACTGAGGAGAATGAAGGGAGTGGAGGTTTTGTTTTGCATATGACTTCTGTACAGTGACTGGTTTTTGCAACCATATAAATCCCCTGCTGCTGGAGATTAGAACGAATGCAAGAAGGCGCTTCAGCACTGGTTTCATTTTCAACATAAAGTACATGTCTGAAACCAGTGATTAAGATGCATGTGACATGGTTATGAGTAATTTTTTCTCTATTTGTTAAATTTCTATTTATAAGAAATTAATGAAGTCATTACTAGTTAAGATTAAAGAAATCTTTGGCTCAACAGAGCTCTGAATTTTTTGTCAGCCTGGCTACAGTCCTGAAGAGAAGAACATTTACTTCAATCAGTGATGAAATGCAAGATGTTTCAGCTTTACAAAATCTTTTTTATAGAGCAACAAGCAATTTTTCCAGGCTAAATGGTCTTCTATATTAGTGAGATGCCATTTCATCTCTTACGAGTTTTCTGCATGAAGGTGCACACTTGAGAATTAAGCCAGGGAGTCAGGTACAGTATCTAAAGCCAGTGCGAGTAGAGGTAGCTGCTCTGCACTGTCTTGACACATAGAATTGAAGAAGATAATAGTGGAGGAATTATATCCTGAAACTTAGTTACAGTCCTTTCGAGAGACATCTACTGTAAAAGGAAATGAGTGTGATTAAAGTTGTGGGTGCGTTCTTTTACATTTTTAGAGAAACCAACTGAGTATAATAACACAGGTCTGCAAAAAAAATGGGTTTTTTCAGCTGCATGGGATATTTTTGGTAAATTTTGTATTTTAGGGTGCTGAATCCAAAAATGATCTCCATTTCCCATTTTTTTTTTGCAAATCATGAGGAGTTTACATTAAAAAAAAAAGCACAACAGCAATGACAAAAATCAATATTTTATTACAATTAACTATGCATAATTGTTCTGAGATCCCTTACCTTTCACTATGAACAAAATAAACCTGTTGGGACATGATCATCTGAGCTCCTCACACTGCCAAACCCACAGTACCCCCTCCTCCTACTGACCCCCCTCAATTCCTCGCATTTTCTATTTGTATTTCTCTTGAGTCTCGCTCTTAGAAATATTAAATTAATGTAAGAAATCACTATTGGATATGGGGTTTTTGACTCAAGTATAGGATACCAGATTTCAGTTTAAAAAGGGAAATTGCACACTTAATTACACTAAAAACATGAGTTTTGCATGAAAACCTGACGAGATGGAATCTTTAAAGTATTTTTCCCGGTTTCAGTGAGTAAAAATCTACAAGAAACAGTAAAAAAAAAAATCCTATGCAGTTTTTTGGTTACAGACCTGTGTTATTGACTAAATACCATGTTGTGGCTGTATGTTTCGGTATCTACATGGATGTTAAAATCACCAACAATAATTATTGTTGAGCTCTAAATCAGATAAAAAGTTTGAGAATTCAGACAGACTCTTAAACTAAATAAACTTCAATTTGTTGATCAATTATTAATTCATGTACTAACAGGGTTTGAGAGGTGAGAGACTTAATGTTTAATAATCCACATGTCACTATTTTAATCTTTGGTGCAATTGTGGATACTATTCTTCTGTCTTTGTGATTTTTTTATATATATATTTAAATTATTTGTTGTTGATTTTTGGTTTGGTTTTTGGTGGTCTGGGAGCAGACAGTCTCTAAGGGGATGGAGTTTTGGGGGATAACAGGGAGGGAAGTTGCAGACAGGCGTGTAAGACTGCAACTGCATTACCTTGGCTTCCAGTAACACTGTGAAGAATCTTGGGGTTGTTTTTGACCAGAATATGTCTTTCAATGTGCATATTTCTAAAATTAGAAACATACTCAGAGTCATGCTGAAAAACTAGCTCATGCATTTGCATACTTCTAGGTTGTACTACTATAATTCATTATTGTCAAGATGTCCTAAAAACTCCCTGACAAGCCTTCAGTTGATCCAAAATGATGCATCAAGAGTTCTGACAGGGACGAAAAAGAGAGAGCATATTTTTCCCATACTGGCTTCTCTTCATTGGCTCCTTGTTGAAGCCACAATCAAGTTTAAAATCCTTCTCATCACATACAAGGTCTTGAATAATCAGGCTCCATCTTATCTTAAAGACCTCATAGCACCGCATCACCCCAATAGAGCACTTTGCTCTCTGGTTAGTGGTTTATTTGTGGTTCCTAGGGTATTTAAAAGTAGAATGGGAGGCAGAGACTTCAGTTTTGAGGCCCCTCTTCCATGGAACCAGCTCCCAGTTTGAATTTGGGAAACAGTCCCCATAAATGGATATTTATTTTTGGTTAAACAATTTTTAAAAATAAAATGAAAAAGCCAAATCTGGGTCAGAGCAACTCAAAATGCTCTTATTTCAGTGAACAGCCACAGCCTGTATAGAATTACAGTATTGTTACAAATTCATATGGAGCAGTTTGTGCCTTTTACTGGTTCTAAATTCTGTTTCATTGTTACATTTACTTTTTGGGTGATAGCACAAAGATTTAGAGAGGATTAAAATGAGTGTGAGAAGGAGCTGGAGAGAGAGTTATATTTTTTTTAATATAACTAAGCAGTGATACTGTTGCCAAATGTGGATTTTCTCCAACCTACTTTTATAATAACTTATGTTACAAACAAATACTGTTTGTCTTATTCAGTACAGAAGTGTGTGTCGGGCGCAGACTGCCACGGATTCTAGATGGATAATGGAGTATGTTGTTTTACTTCCACTGGATATTTTTATGCTATTACAGCTTGCACCAGTTATGGTATACCCATTATTAAATATTATGGATTTAGAGGTTGAGATCACAGGCTGTTTAATGAAGATGCACATACCTGGTACGTATATCAGTCATTGGTTGTTAGACTACCATTTTAAAGCCTCACATTGGATGCTGAAATGTTGGTCTTTTGATACCAGATATAATTATATTCAGATGAGAGGGAAAAGCTGTTCAACTAATGCATATGCTAGCTATCTTGGTTTAGTAACTGAGACCATAAACTCACTGAAAAATGTTCTCTAAGGTACTAAATTAGGATTGGGGTCACTGGACTTTGTTCTTCTGACAATAGGAGTTAGCCCCTGCTAGAATTAGACAGAAGAGAGGTGTAAGGCATATCTCCATTGGCTTCACCTTTCAGACTTAGAATGTATACAAAAGATGGAGCTTGCTTTCAAGATTCAGCCCTCAGACATAGCAAGGGAAAACACAACTCTGCCCTCCTTACACTGCTTTATTCCTGTCAGCATCTGTGAATGTGACATTTTTGTGTTCTGGTGTCATGACACTAAAGTACAGAGATCATCATATGCATGACGTATTATTTAGTAATGTTTTTTTAACACCCAACTGCCTGAAGTTCCCTAACTTCAATATTTGTCTGCGTTGGTGTCAGCAATAATTAAAGACACAATTTTTAACTCTAGGCATATGCTGGATGACAGTTATACAGGGAGTTTTTGACATGTCCAGTGTGATATGCCTTATTGCCAATACCATGGTGGGAGTAATACTTAGGTTTAGTGCTAAACAGCATAGGAAAAATGACATAGTTGATAATTGTGAGGTAATCTCACATTGTTACTGCTGCTTCCTCAACCATGCAGCAATAAAGTGTTCCAGGACACATTTCCAAAAGTGAGAACACACACACACAGGTGGAAAGTACCATCCTTCGGCTGTTGTGGTCATACCTTGGGAGCAAGGAAAGAAGTTCAGTGACTTCAGTGGTTAAATACATTTAGTTTGTCCACAGTCAGAATGGCTTCAACAGAAAAATACCTACAAAAAAACTGCTGATAGCATCTATCACTTATCACCCACCACCTATCTGCGACACTATATTACACATCCTTCCAAACTGAATCCCAGAACAGTGGAATAGTCCATATTTGACTGAGGCAATAACCTCAAGCATGTAACTGTTTTGTACTAATAATGATGTAAATATGAAATTCTTAAGATACACTGGGGGTATCTTGACAAGGGTCAGTTTGTTAAGAACTCGGTATATGGTTCATTTTGATAGATTTTTTAAAAACATTTTATTATGATGAAGTATGTTGAAACTTAAAAAAGAATACATCTGTTCTGTGGAATTTTCCTCCCATTCATCTTCAGAATCACTGAACTTCAATCAGCTTGGACGGGAACAAAAGAGATGCTCTACTGGTCTAGTCTTTGGTTGGTTCACAGTGGGTCTTTTTATAGAGTCTTCCTGAAACTCCTCCTGTTTTCCTGGGAGTTGGCCTTACGGGTCTCCTGAAAAATCTATCAACATCACATCATCAACCATCAACTGTTAGAACTTACAAAGACAGCTGTGTCCATAATTAGATCCACTAAAATCTGTTTTTGCATTATTATTGTGGAGAATTGTGTGTATGTTTCTTATACTGTGTCTGTTAGGCTTAATGTTTTCCAAGGTCAATCCATTATTTTCGCTCCATCCTTAGAGACCAGTGACCAACAAAAACATAGACACTGACAAACATATTAGCTGAAGGATGACCAATACATACCAGCAAGTCTTGTGCCACCAGTATCACCAGTCAATCTTCAGGCCTTCAAAAACCCAGCTTGATTGCTTATGTCCAGTCATTGCAATGGTGACAATGTGCCAACAACAATTTGACAAAGAAGGGGGAGACACGAGGCAGGGGAAACTAGAAGCACAACCAGCTATTATGACAAGTCAAACCAAAACCCAGCAAAGACAATACCCATGACGAACCTATCAGTGGTTTGAACCTTTTCTTGGTCTGAATGACTGTACAACATGTTTAAGAATAAGAAAAAAATAATGAAGTTGGTGCACAACTTCAGATTTTTATTTTTTCTTTGCCCAAAAAACATGCATGATCAGAATTATACAAACAAATACTCATGGTTACTATTATACAAGTAAGTGCAGGTGACTTTTTTACTGTTAGTACGCTGCCATGCTGAAACTGGTATTCGGAGATCTATTTATTGTATTTTATTTTTTTCTTTTTAACTAAAGATATTTTAGTTCATGGTTTTTGGGGCTTTTTGGGTTTTTTTTAATCTTGTAAGTCATTTCAGCTCTGTTGGTATTTTCTTTACTAGCATCTGTACAGCTATTCTCTTCACAACTAGCTGAACAATCAGAAACTGATTAAATCACTGTTCAGTGTCAGGAGTTATGAGCAGAAAAGTAAAACCATGGACTAACTAGGGTACATTATTTATTAATATTTGCATAGCAAACATTCAGTCGAACCAGGACTAGGACCAGATACGCATTCCAGGGCACTTTCTGGCATATCCTGCTTTTAAAAATAGTTTTTGTATAATTTTTGGCAAGAAAACACATCAACAGTACAAATGCACCAGAATGTATAGTGTTTTTTGTTGTTTTTTTAACATGGTTTTACAGCCAATGTACAAAACTTTGATTTGATTTGCTTAGATCTTTTTTTAATGTATTTTAACACACTATTGTCCTTTAACACCAGGTACAATGTTTCATCAAAGGGAAAAAAAAAACATTGTCATGCTGTCTAAGTGAATGTTTGAACAACATGCAGTTCTTTGGACTGTGGATTCATTCACAGTCCAAGTGATTCAGCACTTGTGCATCAGCCGGCTTTGAGAAACACTGCCACCGATCCCTGGTGTGGAGGCTGAACATTGGACTCCTCCTCCGCCTGGACTTGTTTATTTGTCATCCCACAATGCACTGAGACACAGGAGATGGGAGGGGCAGTTGGGTTGTTTAGAAGAACAACAGCAGGGATCTTTCAGCCAAATGGACATGTATTTACTTTAGGATATTTCCTCATCAGTCACTGTAATGAGAATGACATAAAAAGAGACAGGTTTCTTCAGGGGTCTCTGTACAGCAGAGAATGACACCATAACCCAGCAGATTTCCCAAATATTCTTTCATTTTGGTGAATGAGTGCAGCAGTGAATGTTGACTGGCAACATACTATTCATTATTTCTTTGTGTGTGTCTTTGCTTTCATTTATAGGATTTACAACATTACTTTTGGACTCAAGTCTATAGCCAGTTGACAGTCAATCTTTGAATTTAGCTAAAATGATTTTAGCTGATCAGTTTTCTAAAATAAGTAGACTTAGATTTCCTAGTGATGCCACACATTTACCCCCACCTGTGACTGAACAACCAAGCAACCAAGGTACATGCGGGCAGCTTGTGAAAACCTCCCAAATCATTGCTGATTGTTTTGACTGTTTGAGGCTGAGCCCCCAAAGGAAATGCACATATAATTCCTGTTCCTCATCCTGATTAAAAACAAGAGCAGCAATGGCAGACTGAAAATATACCCTTCAGGAGGATTTATTCACACACTAATTTTAAAATGAGGCCAACAAACAAGGAGACAAAGAAATGCTTTCTCAGGGCTCTTGATTTGTTCAAGTCATACCATGAAAATGAAAAGATCCTGGAGGACTGTATATGAGCAGTATACAACAGCCATTTCTTATCATGGCCATTACTGTTATGACCTTGATTGTCTTATAAAACTGCAGGATATAATATTTAGCAACATTTTTAAATCAGCAGTCAATAAATTGACAAAGTGGGTCAAAGGGTCAAATTTGAAATTCTGAGAGAGAGAGAAAAGAAATTCTACAGTTCCAATCAGCTCCTTTCAATTGATTTGTTTTTACCTCCAATTGTATTGTTGTACATTATATAAGAACAACAGCTTAAACAAATACAAAAACCAACTGTGCTAATAGCAAGTTTTTAAGTAGCTGGAGAACTTAAAGGTGTTTTTAGCCAGTGGTAATGAGTGTGCTAAATCATATATGAAAACAGTTTATGAAAAAAATTTGCTGATATTGAAATGGGTTAATGTT
>VVHJ01039667.1:0-11809 GCA_015107715.1 Tylochromis polylepis | reverse complement strand
TTTCCTAAGCTATCGTGTGTGTGTGTGTGTGTGTGTGTGTGTGTGTGTGTGTGTGTGTGTGTGTGTGTTTGAGCATGTGTGTATCTACTTTACAGGGGTTATTTTGCTCCTCCTGGACCGTCTGCGGAAGCTCAGATGGGAGCAGATGTGGAGACTGACTGCAGAAAGGGAACTAATGAGCATGCTGTCCACTTCCTTGGCAGACCAGGTAAGACACACACAAACATTGTCATAGCTCACATCAAAATTGTGTCATTTAAATTGCATTTTCATATATAGTGTCAGCACAGCATTATAGTGCTGCATCGATATAAAAATTTCCTTTAAATTTGACAGCTGTCCATTCAGTGACAGTTAAAATCTGAATAGGAATATCTCACTCTGGTACTGGATGAAATCACTGGGAAAAGGTAGTCGGGACTAGTGGGTAAACCTGCAATTGTAATAAAAGTAATTATTACAATGGAGGCAACCTCCTCAAGGACCGCCTCCTGGTGACTGATCAGCCTCCAATCTGCGATGTATCCTGAAAAAAAATCAGAAATCAGACAGGGATCAAGAATTGGGGATTGAGAAACCCACAACAGACAAGGTTAGACAAGGTTCGGCTCCCAGGGCAGTGCAGAAAGCTCTCCACACTTGTGATGAGAACTGAGGGCCTCAGTCAGATGCAGTTTCTACTCGGAAGTCTGAAAACCTGCTCAACCAGAATCCTAGCTGTATCAGTGGCTGTGGGTAATTTTTCTAGGGCAATGAAATGAGCAGCTTTTGAGAATCTGTCAATTATTGTGAGTATGGTAGTTTTCCCAGCAGAAACTGTTAGGCCAGTAACAAAATCCAAAGCAATATGCAACCAGGGGCGGTGTGGAGTAGTTAGTGGATGTAACAAACCTGAGGGGCATTGAGTGAGTGACTGGTTCCGGGCACAGACGGTGCAGGCTGCTACATATTCCCTGACATCTTTGTCCAGGGTCTCCCACCCAAAATATCTTTTCACCAAAGTCACGGTCCTACCTCTTCTAGGGTGGCATGAGAACTTGGCTGTGTGGATCCAATCCAGAACCTTTGAGCGAGCTGCTGCAGGAACATAACACCAGTCCACCAGACCCATGCCTGGATTAAGCTTCATTTCTAGAGCTTGGCAAATGGCATCCTCCACATCCTAGGCGATGATTCCAATTTTGCAGCTGACTGGCAGGATGGTAGGTGTTTCTGACTGCTCTGTGTTGGAGGTGAATTGGCGGGACGGAGCATCGGGTTTGATGTTACAGGAGACGGAGAAATTAAATCTGGCAAAGAAAAGTGACCACCGTGCCTGGCGAGCATTCAGCCTTTTCGTAGTTCGGACTTAGGTAAGGTTCTTATGATCTGTCCAAACTGTGAATGGTTGTTCCGCTCCCTCCAGCAGGTGTCACCATTCCTCCAGGGCGAATTTAACAGCTAGAAGTTCCCTATCTCCCACGTCATAATTCCTCTCTTGGACGAAAGATGGCAAGAAAAGAAAGCACATGGCTGGAGTCTGGATGGTGAATCTGAGTACTGAGATAGAACTGCCCCACATCATGTCTGATGTGTCTACCTCTACTATGAATTGGGTCTGGATGAATCAAAACAGAGACAATGGTGAAGAGATGCTTGAATGTGAATGTGGAGTCAGCCTCGTGGGACCAGATGAACGGGAGTTTGGTGGAAGTGAAGTAAGTGGTGCAACTACCTGACTGTAGTTGTGTATGAACCTTCTGTAGAAGTTTTGCAAATCCCAGGAATCATTGCAGATGCTTTCGAGATGTAGGGGTAGGCCATTCCACTGCTTTCACCTTAGCCGGGTCCATCTTCACCTGCCTCCTGCCAAAACGTAATCAAGAAAAGACACTGATGAGAAATGGAATTTCCATTTTTCTGTTTTGACATACAGTTTGTTCTCCAAACTGTATGTCTACCTGGATATCATCCAGGTATATGAACACAAACCTGTCCAGGAAATCCCTGAGGATGTTGTTTACTAACACCTGAAAAACTGTGGGGATGTTAGTCAACCCAAACGGCATGAGACGTCCTTTTTTCCTACAAAAAAGAAGCCAGCTGCGACTGGAGAGGAAGATGGCCGAATGATGCCTGCAGCGAGTGATTCTTTTATATATTTTTCCATAGCCGCGCGTTCTGTCTTAGGCGCGTTCTGTCTTAGACATGTTATACAGTCGGCTGGAAGGTAGATTGGAGCCAGAGAGTAGTTCTATGGCACAATCATAAGGTCTGTGGGGTGGCAGTGAGAGTGCTTTGCTTTTGCTAAATACTTCCTGAAGATCATGATATGCAGTGGGAATAGTGCAGAGGTCTAAGACAGTCTCTGTGTTGGCAGAGGGTTCCACAGATTCCGGTGGACAAGCAGAAACGAGGCAATTAGAGTGACAGAACAGGCTCCAGCTGAGAACCTTCTGACCTGGCCAGTCCAAATGTTGGTTGTGTAATTCTAGCCAGGGAAACCCACGGTGTGTCAGGTGCATGGAAAGTGAAAAAAGCTAAGTGTTTCCCTATGATTGCCGGAGGTGATTAGTGTGACTGGCTCTGTGCAGTGAGTTATGTATATAAGGTTCTGTTTGGCGCCGGAATCAACAAGTGTCAGAAAAGAGTGAATGGCTTGGTTAATTAGCAAAGTGACAGGGAGTTGCAGTCAGGGTTTTAGATTTGTGTGAGTACTGCTCACCCTTATCCCTGAACTTACCGATGGGTGGAACCTTTTAATTTTCTGGGGCAAGACGCTATCAGATGTTCTGGTGATCTGCAATAGAAGCAGGCGCAGGCACTAAAATGCCACTCCCTCTCTGGAGAAAGGTGGAACCAGCCAATCTGCATTGGTTCTGGTGCAGAATCGATGACAGAGGGGAAAGTGATGGGGTCAGGTGACTGAACAGGAAGTGAAACAGACAGAGCAGAGGGATTGGAAGTGGAGTACGACAGGATCTGTAGTTCTTTTTCCCTCTCTTTCCCTCAGCTAATTATTGATGCGGAGGGTAAGAGAGACTAATTCTTCGAACTTGGTGGGTTTGTCATGAGAAGTGAGCTGATCTTTCAGGGTTTCATTTAGTGACTGAAAAAATACTCCCTGCAGAGCACAAAATCTATGACGTAATTGGCTACACTATGGCGACGCTGACGGAGATTTAGTAATTTTTTGACCAGCTGCCCTCAGAAATAGGATGAGTGAGGAACGAACTAGGAGAACAACTGAACACGAGACTACATTGCACAACCTTCTGGGTCCCCGGCGAAAGTTTTGGGTTCCGGGGAGGCTGCGTCGCGGAACATTGGTGTTAGCGAGGCTTCCACTGCTGCCGAAGCTGGAAGGACGGAGTGCTCGGCAGTTGGCGGTGGTGCCGATGCAACTGGTGTGGTTTCAGTACTAGGTGGGGTAGGGTTATAGTGCCTGAATAGAAGTGAGAATCTGAGTCTGTCCGTTGCTAAGGGATCAGATCAGAGTCACTGTAACAGAGGGAGAGAAAGGTCAGAAGGAGCACAAGTGATTGGTCAGGTAAGTGAATGAGTTGATCTTTCGTGTCTTAATTATTAGCAGGCGGAGTGTGGCATGGGGGGAGGTAGTCGGTGAGGTCAGGGCGAGTAATAATGAGCTACAGATCCAAGTTGAGTGGTCCAGAAATTTCAAGAGACGAAGGCAGGGAGGCAGGCAGGAGAGGCTGAGAGACAGAGTTGGCGTGAGTGGTAGCTGTGAATGAACAGAGGTGACCAGCATTCAGGAGAGTGTGACTATACAGCGAAAGTGAGTAGATGATCCATGAAATACCAGAAACATAAGAAATGGCACAGTCAGTGAAGCAAGAGCACAATAAATTCACATGAAACATGAACGGCCTAGCACTAACGGAGATTAGCAGACGATCTGGCGCAGTCTTGTTGAGAGCGCTGGTCTTAAATACAGCCAACTGGATTGCCATCAAGTGTGGATAATGGGCAGGCTGATGAGGCTCCACCCAGGGGTGGAAACCTAGAGCTACTGGACAAACACAGCCACTCACCCCGACCCTGACAAAAAGATTTTCAGTTACGTATAATTAGTATGAGTATGTTGTATCAAATGTTGCTACACTACACTACACAGAACACTTAATTGATTGATTGAACTTTATTGATCCCGGAGGTTGACCCCGAAGGAAATTATGGGTTAAGGCTGCCGGCACTCCAGCGCCATCTTACCCTTCCGACCATACAAACATTGCAAAAACATCACATGGGGAAGACAGGTCGGAGTGGTAGGAACAATGGAAATACACAATACACGAGGAAAGACAAGGAGAAAAAAGAACTCCACCCAGACTGAGCTCCTAAGGGAGAGCAGTTTCAGAACAGAAAAAAACACCTTAGCACAAAAGTAAATAAATCTTCACACTTCACAACATAAAAAGACACAAGTACACATCGGAGGTATTTGGAGGAGGGAGAGGAGGGTGACTGTATATCAGTGTCTGAGTACGTGTGTGTGTATCCTGTATCCAACTCGAGAGAGTGTGTCCTTTCACCCAGTTAAGCGAAAGTCGGTGTACTTCCTCAAGGTCACCTAGCCGACTCAGGTGACCTTGAGGAAGTAGGAGGATAGGGCAGAGAGTCATAAACAGTCTTGTAATCCGGGAGAATTGTTGTTCCAGCTTTGGCCTTGGAGCTTCCAGCTGGTGAGGGAAGGCCGCATGAAGATAGTTGTTGTTTGGGTTTGGTTTAGGGTGAAGAACTGCATTCCAATTCTGCAGTTGCTCTAATGTCCATCACTGGTCCCAATTCTAGATCTCTCATTGCAGAGCCGTGAGCTTCTCCATGATTTTATCCGTATTGCGTTCAATAAACACAGTCTGAGTGCTCGTGGCTCTACCCACCGTCAATCATGCCGGCCAGCTTTGTGGGATTTTGAGCAGCTGTAACCGCTTTTCATTATTCGTCGATAAGCCAGGGCTGTGCCAGTTCCAATCAGCAGGAACCCCGTTATCATGGTTCCAAATAGGTAGATGTCTTCAACGTCCTCCATTGAGAGTGTTGCCAGGCACACTCGTTCCAACGAAAGACAGTCGTGTATCCGGCAGCAAACATTCCTGCAGGACGATCACGCTCCCCCACGCCCAGGTTTCTTGTCGAGAGGGTGTCAATAGCGTTTAGGGACCAATTGATCAAATCCAATATTCCTTGGTTTTTTAGCGAACAAGACGGAGAGAGTCTCTGACAGTTAGAAGAGACTAGACAAAAGACAAGAGGAGCCAAGCAGGAAGATAAGGGAGGGAGAGGGAGAAATGCATCCGCCTCCGCTGAGAGCAAGGCATGTAATGAGCAATCCTCACTGGGGAAGCTGTTTCAGTCCCTGACTGAGTCCTTTTGAAAGTCATTGGGGATCAGAGGTGGCAAAAGTACAGACATTCTGTACTTAAGTAGACCTATAGATACTAGTGTTGAAAAATACTGAAGCAAAAACTGAAGTACTGATTAAACTTGTTTACTCAAGTAAAAGTGAAAAAGTACAGGCTCTGAAATGTACCCAAAGTAAGAAAGTAAAAGGTAGCTCTTTGGAGGATGTTTCTACCAGCTATTTTTGTGCAAAGCTAACTGAACCTTGTGCTATTAATTAAATTTTAATAAATGAGAATACAAACTTTAAACCGGCACTCAGCTGGGTGACCAAGCCATGTTGGCAAAGCAGATGTTCACAAAATGCATTCAGTGCTATTTTATGTAATAAAATAGTCTCTCTTTTCCCAAGCACAACCAAACAGTTTACAACATCACAGGTTACTACATGCTCATCACACGACAAATATAACTGTTTCTTACTGAAGCGCAATTGGGAATCCTGAGATGTCAGGGTTTGTAAGGGGTTTGTGTGGCTTGATACACCCTGCCTTGCCAGTTTGTCAGTCTCCTCCACACTGTTCTCATTCATCAGTGCGGTTAGCCAAGCAATGAAGAACCACTTGCTGCTTAAGAAATAGAGAGTGAAAATGGACAGTACAGAACTTAATATAAAACTCATTGTTGCAGCCAGGGGGAGCACGAAAGTGAACCCCCCCCCAGACTGAGTTTTAGTTTTAGTGTCCTTCCTTTCCCCTGAGTTATTGGTTCTGGTATTAGTTAGCTAACATAAACTAATGTGAGTGTATTGACTACAACCAACTAACCCAGTGACATCACATTCTGTACTTACACTAGGTGGTGCTAAATTTTAAGCACTTATTTCTCAAATCCAACTTCACAAACAGTGAAGATGTTTAATTACACCTTAAAAATAAACTGCTGTGCCTGATAGCCAACAGTTAACTGATCATATTATTTCCAACAATTATAACGCACACCTATATCACAAAATATTCTTCATATTTTTCTGACTGCTGTTTACCCTTTTACTTATGAGTTCTATTTTTGCCTTTTTACTTCAGTGTTTTACTCTTTCATCTTTCCAGTCTTGTTTTTCCTGCTACTACTTCCTGTCTTGCTGATGCAGTACACTGCCTGATGATAACACCAATAACACCAGTGATGTCACTGCTATGTTGCGCTGGGGACTTTAACGTATTTTACTGTCTAGCATTTTTTGATGTGTACAGATGTCACAGTCCAAATAACATGATTACATTGTGTTTCTAATTACATTGTGAAACTGCTTTAAATTGAAGTCTAGTTTATTGGTTGTAACTGTAAATTTTAACAAAAGCATTTTCTGTTATCAAAAATATAATTGCTAGGGCCTAACATCTAAGAACTTCTTTTACAAAAACAACCTTGATTGTATCATTAAAAATATAATTTTCAAATTGTATTCATTTATTTATTTATTAATTTATGCATGCCACAATGGTCCTCACACATGCAGCTGTTGTCACTTGTTTTGAGAAAATTGGTCAGCAAGGATATTGAAGTTTTTATTAATTTGTGTCCACAAAAGTTTTTGAATCAAAATACACTCCTTCCATCCCAAAACACACGCGTTCCCACACACAGACAGAGAGAGAGAGAGAGAGAAGATTTAATCTAAAAAAAACAAGCCACATCCTACATCAGTTCAATTACAAATGGTCTTTTCAAAATGAGATAGGAGAGAAGGCTGTGGAATAGGTAGGAGGTTTCATTCCCTTACATTTTGGTCTGCCAGTCAGCTAGCAGAATACTAATGTTAAGCTGGGGGGGATATAGCACTGCCAGCCTGTGCAGAAAGCATGACCTTGGGTGAGTAGCTCTGTGGGAAAACCAGAGCAGAGCAAAGAAGGGATCAGAGTGCCCCCTGGCTGTGGAAGCATCATTGACTTTCAAAATGAAAATCTGCTATGGCAAGAGATGCAGGGGGAAGGTGGGAGATGTTTTATCCTCCCATCATTAACTCAAGAGAATATCTCTGCCTCTAAAATCCATTTTACTCCCTTTCATCCTTCCTACTCTTCTTCTAAATATATCCCTACATACCGCCCTCTTCCCACACTCTTTTCTTCTTCGTCTGTCAGTCCTTTGATTTTCTCTTACTCTTCTTTTCTTAACGTTATAACAGGGACAACCCCCCTCACCCCGCCCCGCCCCAGATATCCCTCCTGTCATAGTTAATGGAGAATCCCCACGTTGTTGTTCTTCCATATCCACCCTGTGTGAATACTAACAAGCCGCAGATACTGTAGAAGAGGAAATTAGACAGCAAAAGAATAGTGTTTTAGGGTCTGTTGTAGTTTCTGTAAATCAGGAAATAATCAGATAGTTTGAGGATTTAGAAACATTTAAATGGGAGCTATATTATTCACGTGTCCGTATATTCATTTTCAGAATATTAGCTTTAGTAGTAGATTAAAAATTATACTTGTGCTTGATAGTCCTCCACTGTTTTACACTGGTGGAGCCCCCAGCAAGGTACTTTGAAACAACTGGATCAGCTGTAGCCTAAGCAAGTGCCTTCAACATAATGCTGTCTAGCAGTGCTCTCAGAGAACAACTGGTTTCTAAATGAATATTTTAGAGGCAACAAAACATAACAGCTTTTGACAGTTGATGACAGTGAAAAATGTACAGTGAAGCCCAGTTTAGGCGTATATGAGGAAATGAATAGGATGATGATTGATGAACACAGTATAACACAGTACACATAACAGGATGTATGTCAAATACTGACGTGCATCTCTGAAACCACAACAGTGAGCTACGCGATAATGTAACAAAGCGGAGGGGGACTGAGGAGATGGTGATTCTTTATGTTCAGTTCAATTCCAATTCAAATCTTCAATAACTCGTTCCCATAGAACCATGGTATGGCCCATCAGCTTTATCCTTCTGTACTAACTATGGCTCTGCACTTGTTCTTGAAAATTGGTTCAGATTGGTTAAAAAGTCCACTGCTCTCTCGCTTGGACATCTCCAAATCCACAGTTATCAGGAGCAGCCACCTTCCCACTCTTCATAGCTCCTCTGTAGTTCCTGATTCACTCACTGTCCTCCATCCTTCCTCCTCAAAGTCTCATTTTCTTTAGTCATTAACTCCTCAAAGTACTTCTTCCATCTTCGTCCATCCTCTGGGCATTGAGTGGAGTATCATGCAAACCCAAATCCTTCTGGATTAACCATCTAAAATGGAAAAAATGAGCAGAGAAATAGCAAAAAATATAAAACCAATTCGCAGGTTCACAGTTTGGGCAGAGGTCGATCCTTTTGGCATCTCTGCTGGAATTTACAGCTGTGAACGTCTTAGATCCAATCTTCTGAACTGCTGATCTCGCAGAAGATCGCCTCACTTTTATACCAGTCTGCCCTTCCTTCCCCTCTCTTACTGGACGTCACATCTTCTGAGATGACATCCGGCCTCACCTATTGGGACGCCCAATAACATTGGTAGCTTCTACTCACCCGATGTCCAGCCACACCTTATCATCCTCCCTCTATCTAACTGACTTATCCACATATATGATTTAAAATAAACTTTAAAATTACTTTATTACATTTTCCTCTTTTCTGTGTTATTCTTAACATTCTATTACATTTGAACATTCAGTCACATATGAATATACTTCACGTCATGCTTTGTTCAGTTTATGCAGTCTTCAGTTAGATGTGCACATTCTCATTCTTCATTTTAGCACAGTCCCTTTGAATCCAGTTATATGGGAACACTTTCTTTTACTTTTTCTCTTTAAAACTGTGTTTGTCAGTTTATTGAATGTATTCAATACATTTTCTTTTTATTAAGTCATATATTTTAGAAGTCAGACATTTAGAGACATTCAAAGTGGCCCCTGTGTGTCGCCCATTCTCCTGCCCCTCCCATTCTGCACCACACACACACACACACACACACACACACACACACACACACACCAGTAAGCCTCACTTTGAGATATATCTTTTATCGCTTGTGGAGGGCTCGTGAAATATAGTACAGAAGGAATCAGTAACAGGAGGACACTTCTGTCTCTGAATCACTGGGTGTTGTATTTACACCTATGCTATGTAGCAATTACACAATTCTTTAAACGATTTGGAAAATCAATTTTCCAGACGATAAATATTTTAGCTTCCACTCCCCTTCGACATGCTCATCCTTATAATCCCGTAGCTCATAAAACATGATTTTAATACTACACTTTATCGCCACACTCCCACATGAGGTTCCTAGAAAATTCCTACATTCCTTAGTGATGACCTGCTTTCGTCTTGTTTTGTTGACTTCCCTAGGTTTAGATCAAATTGATGTCTGCCTGGTTTGTTCACCACCGACACTGGAGCAGCTGTGAAAGATTACCACCAGGAAACAATAAAATTCTCTCCTAAATATATATCAAGAATGTTATTAATTTGATGTGTCTCTGTCTCGTTCATTTCCTTCAAACCTCACATCTCATTATGTCATATTCCACTGAAATGACATCAAGGTCGAGCTCACGATGCAGAACACACAAGGAGGGTGACACGAGTTGTTGTAGCTAAGCTAATTTTGTGAGAGGAATAATATGAGGTATTGATAGGATAAAATTTTTGTGCAAGGTCCTGCAAACATGGCTAATAATGATAGCTTATATGTCAGTGACTTTTAATTACATGGTTCTACTCTTGTAGTTACTGTTTTCTCTGTGAGTGTCACGTCTAAATACAGTTCAGTGCGTTTGAGTCACTCACTCACGCCACTGTGAAAAATCCAGTACAGCAATAAATCACATATATCCTCATTTATGTTTCAGTCTGTTGTTGCTGTTTTAGAAGGGATGTTTCCGGTTTGTTTGGAACAAATAGATGAGGGACTGACTCATTAACTGTAACAGGAATTCGAGGGCTGCCACTTCAGCCGTTGGCCACCCTGCCACATTTGTGACCAGGAACACCAGGAACTCAGGCTCATTATACTTTTACAGGAAACCAATTGACAAAATGCACTCGATTCACTCGTGTATAAAACCAAATCCTGTAATGAGCACACAAATCAAACACAGATAAAAAAAAAGCAAAAACAATAAAAAACAGATTTTTTTCATCAGTCAAAATAAATACTGTATTTATTTATTTATTTTTAGTCTTGAATCGGAAACAGCAGTTACTTTGCTTTTTAATCAGTGAGTTTGTCACACTAATATCTATAAAAAATCAAATTTTAGACATTCTTATATTCTACATATGCAGACTGATACTTGTGGAAAGTACTTTTGTGCTTTTATCGCTTACCTGCATACCAATAATACTTTGGCATTAAGAGACACAGACTTATAGATAACCATAATATGAAAGAACATTTGTGTTTGTCATGCTTCAGGCTCACTGTGGCCTCTGTCAGCTCTTATGAAGTGTCTGCCTTGCTGAACATCTCTGCTAATAAATTATCTTCAAGCACCTTAATCCTGCTGCTGATGCTCAGGAGTCACGTGGTACACAGGCATGCTGGCCAACTGGAGTATCCTAATCCCTCATATCAACCACATGGAGCCTTGCAGACAGAGGGTGAGAGGGAAGGAGAAAGAAAGCTCAATAATGAGCTTATTGTTTTATTTTATTTTTTTCCCTTTAATTAATAAATTAATTCATTGATTTTGTATCTACAGTGTTAATTAATGATGCAGACTCAAGGATCTTACCTGAACTTACTTAGATATGAATATAAAAAGCTGTGTTTTACTTAAATTAAGTAAAAACAGTATAGCAACTTTAAAAGTCAGTTAGACTACAGCCATGCTAGCTCCTCTACGCGTTTCTGAAATCTTGGAACTCCGATGTAGAAAGTTGGGAGTAACGTCACTCCCAAGTTAGCACGTTGCAGAAAAAGCGAGAAGAAACAGGATTTGTTTTGGTTATTAGCAGTGTTGGGCAAGTTGCTTTGAAAAAGTGATTAGTTATAGTTACTAGTTACTTCTTCAAAAAAGTAACTGAGTTAGTAACTGAGTTACAATATTATAAAAGTAACTAATTACTCGGAAAAGTAACTATTGCGTTACTTTAAAAAAAAAGTTTAACCTCTGGGCTCCAGGGTATAATTGACCGTTTTTAACTAATTTTGATTTAACTTCTACATTTCACCTTTAAAAACTATTTACCTCGCCTTGTTTGGTATCATTCTTTTCAGCACAACCTCACATGTCTGAATCTATTGTTATTTTTTCATTTTGACATACTGTATTTGATCTAGAATCAGACAAAAAACATAAAATCCGAGAAGAAAAAAGTTGTTTTTTACTGTAACGACCACGAACATGTTTAACGAATCATTTTCATAACTTGAAATGCAAATATAAAGTGTACATTTTAAAAACCTATGCACAAGTTTTGCAAACAACAAAGTTAAATGCAGCTATTTACCTAAAAATGCAGC
>VVHJ01039665.1:20703-31151 GCA_015107715.1 Tylochromis polylepis | reverse complement strand
TGCGTGGCCCAACCTATCCCAGAATTCATAGCGCGGCCCAGCCCATTCCAGTTTCCACCAATGGCGGCAGCTACGGAGGCGGTACAAACGGCGGCGGAGGACACCTAAATTTTCAGATGCAAGTTTCTGGGTCACAAAATAAACTTCTAAGATATTTCCAGATGCGAATGTAGCTGTGTAAACTCCAAATATCTGTCCGAGTCATCAAGACATCACATATTTACAAAAGTGCTCTGACACTTTCGGAGATGGCTCACTAGAGCCGGCGAAACACCGGACTCCCGGTGCATCGCTTTCAGAGCCCCCCCCCGCGGTCTTTCGCTACTCAGGTTAAACATGATATATGAGTCACTTATATGACTTGAACATGTTATCGTTTGGCTTTTTTCAGTGTTTTATTTGTTCCTGAGTAAATCGCTTTGGCTGAGATCAAAGTTATAGTTGTCACACAGCTGTATATGCTGTACAAACGTCAGACAGGAAACCAATTACACAGAAGTGTGAGATGGTAGAGGATTTACTCCTGTTGTATGACATTTATAATTATTACATAGTTATATATCCTGTTATATTTTAGGGAGCACGGAGCAGACGGCTGTGTTTATTACACTCCGCTGAGACAGCACATGTGAAGGGTAGGCCGTCCCATTTCTCAGCCTCGCACTTCCGCACTTCTCGCTCGGCGGAGTACGCTTCCTACGTGGAGCGCGAAGGAAGGGTCCTACATAGGAAGCATCCTAGGTTTTGGGAAAGGGCCACCGTGTGGCGGAGAGCCAGTCGGTGCGGGATTATTGCGTCTTACTCGTCAGTACAGCTGTGGTCTGCTATTTTAGAAAACCCTTGCTAAAGGAAGGATAGCCTAGTCATCAGTGTGTTTTTGTCTTCACTAGGTATCGGGAGCGGAGCCACGGTTGGAGACAGGAGTTTTGGAGTTTGCTGTTTTCACTGTTCACGGACACTTGCACTGTGTGTGGGATTCGGGGAGGAATCTTGTAAATTCCTTGTAAATAGTGATTCATTGTGTACTTTGTAAATAAATTCACTCTTCATCATGAGAGTCCTGCATTTGGGTCCTACTTCTCACCTGCACTCCATGGTCTGCCACCGCAGACCATCAACATTTGGTAGCCTTACTCAAGCATACTAATGCAACACAATGCAACATAGTTCAAACAGGACTATCTTCTAACAGATACATCCTGATGTAAAAGAAAAGTAACAAATCTCTCACTTTGTTCTTGCATAAAAGTCTTTCATAGACCTGAAGATGACAACTCAAGAGCTGATTAAGAAGTTTCCTTTAAAAAGATCTTAGATCTTGTGATTTACCGGAACCACACAGCCTCGCCTTCTCCCATGAAACTGGCTGCACACAACATAAAATCCTGCCTTTAATTCAATTCAAGCTCATCAATGCAGCACAAATCACAACAGCAGTCACCTCAAGGTGGCTTTATGCTGCAAGGTAAATGCCCAACAGTGTTCACAAGACACAGCAATCAGACTTTACAGCTCCATCATGTTGCTTTTCATTGCAGTTGCATGCCTCTCTTTTCCTCAGTCTATGACTCTCTGTATAGCTAACTGATGTGTTAGCTCTTGTAGAGGTAAAAGGATCTGAATGGCACAAACAAAGAAAACTGCATTAAACGACACAGTAAAAAAAACAAACAATGAAAAAACAAACAATGTTCATCAGCGTGTGTGTGTGTCTGATAAAATGTCTCATGTTTGAAAATAGGGTGGCACGGTGGTTAGCACTGTTGCCTCACAGCAAGAAGGTCCTGAGTTCAATTCCAGCATCAGGCTGGGGTCTTTCTGCATGTTCTCCCTGTGTTTGGTTGGGTTCACTCTGGCTTCCTCCCACAGTCCAAAGACATGCAGTTAGTGGGGATAGGTTAATTGGACACTCTAAATTACCCATAGGTCTGTCTGTATGTGTTAGCCCTGTGACAGACTGGCAACCTGTCCAGAGTGTACCCTGCCTCTCACCCTAAGATAGCTGGGATAGGCTCCCGCGACCCTGAAAAGGCTAAGCGGTAGAGGATGGATGTTTGAAAATACTTATTGCAAGTTTAATCATGAAAAAGAATTGTTTTTAAGGACATTTCTCTAACATATTTTCAGAGATTTCCTGAAAAGAAACTCTGAACACTATTTGAAACTGTCACTGGTAAACATCCATCAGCTGTTAGTTTTTCCTCGCTCTCCCTTCCACATTGTTCAACAAAAAAAAAGAAAATGTGAAATAAGCTCAACCTTCAATCACTCACTCCAAATTCAACCGTCTCAGACAAAACACGATGCCTCCGGGGGCTGATTTGTTGTCACAGGCAGACAAATGAAGAAGAAATGAGGAGGATGTTTAAAATGGGCCACACAATCACAAGCTCGTCATCCTAAAATAAAAAATAAAAAGAAGGCTGGCGCGCAGTGATGCGTTACCACAGTAACACATTTTCTCTGCAGAAAGCTGTCCACTCGTTCCCAGGAAAACAAAAACCCCAAAAAGGACAAAGCAACCAACAAACAGGCGAAACAACAGAGAAGATCCCATGCACTGTAAACAAAAAAACAAAAAAATAAATAAATTAAAAAATGCCCGCCGTGACAAAAAACTTCATCCTGCAGTGAGACTCAGTTAAAGCAAACAAGCTGCCCAAATTATTCTAGTTGTCTAAATATCATCACGAAAAATGAAACAGAAGTTGATTTCCTCCCATGTACTTGTTGTTCGTCTGGCATCTTTACTCATTTCTGGGTCCAAATGCTTCAGTTCCAAAAAGAAAACAAGCACAGAGAATCGAAAACAGTCCAAATTCATTTAGCTCCAATAAAAAGATCAGTGTGGTTGTTCTAACAGGTGTTAGCATTCAGGCGTCAATGAAATGAGGATTTACGAAGTTTAGTGGCGTTACCGAAGAAATCCGCTAACTAGATGATACGCCATATTCTGGATAAACAGCGCTGCTATAACTTTGAATCTAACATCGCTGGAAAACTGACTGTTCAGGGATTAGTTTATGTGTAGTTTTGATATGACGTGTAGTCCTGTGAAAAACTAGGCACGCCATATGATTAAATATGCTCCCAATGCTGTGCTTGGGATCATTGTCCTGTTGTATGACTCAGTTTGGGCCAAGCTTTACTGTCACGTGGTCTGACATTAGAATACTTTGGTACACAGAGGAGGTCATGGTCGACACAATGACTCCAAGGTGACCATCCCAAATCAATACCCCTCCAGCGCCGCGCTGACTGTCCGTACACTATGAAGTGTTTGTGTTGATATGCTGTATTTGGTTTTCTCCAAATGTGGTGCTGTGCGCTGTGGCCGAACGTCTCCACTTTGGTCTTGTCTTTACAAAGTAAATTGTTCCAGAAGTCTTTGTTCCGATGTGACTTTGCAAACCTACACTGTGCTGCCATCTTCTTTTTACAGAGAAAAGGCTTTCTTCTGGAAACCCTTCCAAACAAGCCATATTTGTTCAGTCTTTTCTAATTGTACTGTCATGAATTTAATATTGTATGACAGGAGAAGACAGTGAAAACTGGGGCTTGTATAGTTTGACATGTAGCTCTTGGGTGTTTTGCAGTTTCTCTGAGCATCGCATGACCGAACTATGGGATGAATTTTCGGGGACGTCCACTCCTGGAAACACTGGCGTAGTGTTTGCACATGCCTGGATGCTCCAGACCAACAAACTGCTTTTATAGAGGTGCTTACACTTGCTGATGATCAATTAATTAAGGGCATTTGATTAGCAGCACCTGGGTTCTACCAGGCTGAGAATGGCAATTAAACAGGCCTTGTGGGCTTGTGCCAAAAAAAAAAAAAAGAGCACTGGAGAATATTAAAGAGACAAGAGTCTCGTTCATCATAAGGAAACATTTGAACCCAGAAATGGGGTCATTATGTCATTAGCTAACGAGCAGATAAAATTCATTCCCCTCCCCCGAACGAAGAAATAAAGATAACAGTTTAATCATCACTGCAGAAGAAGTTTGCTGCAAAGACAGACATTCTCTGGCAGGGTGATAAAGTGCATACATCATGACCTGATTTACAAGCAGTGGCGGGACTTACGTTCTCCTTCCCCACGATGTTGTCAAAGGGGAGCTCGGGGCTCCACGAGGCCTCGTTAAAGGTAGCGCTGCTGGCTCGACGGTCAGCCGAGCTGGCCGCCTCCTTCATGATGTCCTCCGGCAGGGAGAGCAGACTCTCCTCGGGCTGCTTTATCAGGTACGTCTCGATGTTGTGGCGGCGAAGGAAGTCATTGCGGTCCTTCCCGTGGCCTTCCTCCACCTCATAGTCACCGTTTAAACAATCCAGAGCTGCCTTAGAGATGTGGATCCTCCTGAAATGGAAAAAAAACTATACATATTTAAAACATCTTGGGTGCCACTTTAGCTCAGTGGGTGAGAAGGTGACCACAGGCCACTGTGGTCTGGGTTCAAGTCTGACCCACAGTCCTTTGCTTCATATCTTCTCCCTCTCTCTCTTCACTTACTGCCTATATTGACTATCCAGTAAAGGTAAAAAATGGCTATATATATAAAAACATCTTGCCCAAAGGGAAAGAAGTATCCATGAATACAATGTAATCATGTCGCTGAGATTTGTTTCCGTCTGATTAGGTGTAAATCCATAATTCACTCTCATTTCAGTTCTGGCTTTGTCTTGCGTTTGTCTTCTGTTTCCTGTACTTTGTGTTCTATTGTGTGTGTTATTTGTGGTCTCTTCATGCACTTTCTCTTCTCTTTCCCTTCACCCATCCAGCCAGTCGAAGCTGCCCCTCCCTGAGCCTCGTTCTGCAGTAGGCCTCATCCTATTAGAAATGAGCTCTTCTTTCCCACCATCACATCAAGTGCAGCTCATTGGAGTTCTCTTGCTAGTATTGCAGGATCTTTACCTTCCATGTACTCTGAGATGACCATTGCTGTTAACTAGAACTCATATATAAAAATGTAATTTATTTGAACTGAAGTGAATCCATGAGATAAATAATTCCTGTGAAAAACATTTGCTGTTCAATGTTCCACTTTCTTCACCAGCTGGTGATTTTTTTCTTGAGGAATCATATATTTTGAGGTAAACACCTACAGTAACACAGACAAAATCCCAACAATCAGACCACCCCCTATGAGTAAGCACTTGGCGACAGTAGGGAAGAAAAACTCCCTTTTAACAGGAAGAAACCTCTGGCATAACCAGGCTCAAGAAGCATTTAGTGATGATTGGAACAAAATTCCACTGCAGATAAAAATTTGATGAACATTGTGTTACGTACGGGCGACAAACATGAACGTGACATGAAACAAACACAAATGGAGAATGTAACGTCACATTCACAGGGTGACGAAAACACTGAATGAAAAATCAAAAGAATTGGGATACATATAGATGTTCATAATCACTATATGCGTGACAACGTTCGTGCAAAGTTTCGCTCGACTGGCCTACCTGTTAAGGAGAAGATAGGGTACATACAGACATGTATACATACTTACAGTCATGATAGTAATATATTCATGATAAATGTGTAAGATCTGTCCATAAATATGAAGCCATGTGATACCATCTGCATTAGTGCTTCAAATTTGCTTCCTGTCTAATTTGTAGCAAGAGGCAACTTCTACAGGTGCAAAAACAAGTCAGATTATATAGATGTTTATGGGAAAACAACCTCAGTGAACACTTTCCTGATAAGTTTATGGTTTCATTGGCTGGTTTCAGGTGTCGTTGAATACAATGTGGTGTTCATTTTCCATTAGAGTCACAACAGACATAAAGCAGGACAGTAGAGGTCTGGTTTCAAAAAGCTAAGATGACAGAAGCACAAATGTTCAGCTTAAGGCGTCACAACATTGACCTCAGTAACCAGTGGGCGTGGTTATGGTCGATACTTTGCTAAACCTCACACATATACACCAAGTGGTTTCCAAATGGTGTTGAGATTGTAATAATTATTATTCCTGCATACAGCTGCACAAAATGTCACAAATGACTTTCTTAACTGATGGTCTGTTTGCTTTGGTGCTAGATGGTGGAAATGACGAGAGCATGAATACAATTTTTCAAACGTCCTGAGTAACACGTTAATCTGAAGGAAAACTCATCACTTTCTGGCAGGTGACCCACCGCATAAAGAAAAAAAAGAAAAATGACTATTTTGTATAGATACATATAACAATACTTGTGCTTTAAAATTTTGGCTGGTACTTTTGAGGATTGAAATACTGCACTACGTCACCAACTCTCAGAACCAAGAGTTCAAACCAAAGAGTTCAGCAGGTGTTTGGAGTGGCAGAGACACCTTTGGCCAAAGAAGCAGCCAATGTGTACAGGTGTGAATGAAATCCTGCACAGTGTCACGTCACCATGGGTGTGAGCCTCCGCTGTGTTCCTGCACTTATTCGAGGGTGACTGATGTGTGTGGAGCCGATGAAACCGTTCTAAAAATCTTAAGTTGTGACTGTAAAGAAACATGTTATGCAGCTGAGCAGCACGGGCTGGGTTAGGGTGGGCTTTGATAACAGATGCTTGCAGGATATTTTAAATCAGTAGTTAGAGAGCTAATCTCAGTCTGCATTTTAAGGTCAAACAGGAACATGAAGATTAAAAAAAAACCCCACTTAAAACTGATGACAGTTAAAAGCTTTACTCTACATTGAATTTACCCCCCCTCCCATATTATGCCACTAAACTATCCTTTTAAAAACTACATGAAGGTGGATAAAAATAAATGACCGAGGGAGTCAGCATAATCGCATCTCCGGCTCAGCTCCGGTCATGACATATCTTTACCAAACATCATTTTGCTTTCTCTGGAGCCATGTTTTATGTGACTGAATCTCGGTCTGTCTGTCCACTACCAATAATCCAGCTGGAGATAAAAAAACACCCACAGAAAATTCCTTCAGTGTCCTCACCCTGGGATGCCTCCGGACTCCAGCTTGTTGGCGATGTCCACATCCCAGGACCAGACATCAAACTGCCACTTCCTGAGTCCCAGCACGCCGCACAGTACCGAGCCGGAGTGGATCCCAATACGCATGTCGATGTCGTGTTTCGTCCGTGATCTCACATACCTGGAAGAAAGCGGGAAAAATAATCTGAATAATCTGGTTTATTTTTGGCATAGTATTCTTATATTAGTCAGGACTACGGTGCTAAAGTAACGTACTGAGAAAAATTGAGAAAACTTTGGCGAGAAGAAGCAACAAACAACAGATAGAGGTTACAACTAACTGGCTAGCTGCTCCTATGTATGTTAATACAGTGGAAAGAAAAGATTAGCTATACAGCTTTGCTTTGTGCCTTTACAGGGTTTACTGATGGCGACAATAAATACCAAAGAAAGGGGAAAAAGAACATGGGAGTCTTAGGTTTGTAAAGGTTTGGGCTCTGGAAGAACAAGACCAAAATGCAGATGTTTGTCTATAATGTAAAGCACCACATTTGAAGAAAACCAAACAGCCTATCAGCTCAAACACCCCATACCAACGGTCAGTACGGTAGTGGAGGGCTGATGTTTTGAGCTTGTTTTGTAACAACAGGACCTGGGCACGTCACAGTCCCTGAGTCTCTGTATACCAAAGTGTTCTAGAGTCAAATGTGAGGCCATTGGTCCACCAACTAAAGCTTGGCTCAAACTGCAAAGATCCCAAGAACAGCAGCAAATCTACAAGAGAGTGGCTGAAAAAGAAACGAATCGAGGTGTTGCAGTGCTCCACTCAAAGACCGAACCTCAATCTGACTGAAACGCTGTGACATGATGCCGACAGAGTTTAACTAAAGTCAATGAAATGAAGCCACGTCAAAAAAATTCCTCCACAATGATGTGAGAGACTGATCCGGTCATACAGCTATTAATGTTAAAAATGCTTCTACAAGCTACTGAGTCATGCGGTGGGCTTAGTTTTTCATGCACTGCTTCTGCATTCTGGCTTAGTTTTTCTTATATAAATAATTACATGGTGCAATATGCCGTGTGCTATTGTTCATCTCAGGTGATATTGACCTAATTATAAGACCTGGTGAGGACCAATTATTTTTATTGTGTAATTATATGTGAAACCATGTCAGATTATGACATCTGCAGTTTAGCTTTGTTGACGTGACTGATGTACCATACTGTACGTAGCTTGAATTAAAAAATCGTTAAATTACCAGATTTGCTCTGTGAATTTAGATGAATCAACAAACCTTATCCCAGAATTTGTCCCTGATTTAAAAAATGTTGACACCCCTTGACAAAGTTCTGGCCTTCCCCCTGACTACATACCAGACATGTAGTCACTCCCAAATGCCATTTAAAATCACAGTCCATTCAAATATTGCCAGAAATACATTTCATAAGTTACCTTAAACATGTTTAACTCAGAAAATTGCTTAGAAAATAAAAGAATATATAATGTGGTGTGTAAGTGGATTGGAACACTTACATAAGCATGAAAATAAAGTGTTGCGAGGCTGTGAATAAACTAAATTAAGGTAATGAAGGTAACAATGGATGATTTTGAAAAAAAGTATATAATTACACACAGATATGTATATTTGAGTTTTTAAAAAAGCTGATCTAATTGACTTCAGGGGCACGCGTTTGGCATGAATTTAGAAATATTTCAGGGGTCACTTTGGGTCATACTGTGAAAAACATTGTCGGCATTAATTCAGCAGATTAATATACATGAAACTGACCTTTGGTGGAACCAAAGAAACAGAACACGAAGACAGATAATGCTGCCAGACAAACACTGTTCATAAGTCCACCAAGAAAAGAATACAAAGGAGTTCAGGCATATCTGTGGCACGTCAACAAAAGAGGAAAAACTGTTTCTGTAGACTCGTCGCACCTGTTAATAAATTACTTTCTCATTTCATACTTTATTTTCCCCGAAACACAATAAAAGCAGGACAGAGTGCGGCTGATAACAGCCTCTGAGAAGCAGACAGGCCTGTCACGCCTCTTCCTCCCTCCTGGCGTTATTTCATGCTTCGTAAGAGCCGCAATGAACGTGAAGTGAAAGGCATCCTGGGAGTTTGTGACAGGTGGTTAAAGTCAGTCAACTGCTAGACGACACCTGAAGTGGAAATTAACAAACAAACTCCAGCTAACGATGAAGAGGAGGAGGAGCATGATGATGATGGTACTGTGTTGACTCTGTGGGGAAGTTCTTTCCCGTCTACACACATGTACATCATCTACAAATCAGAAGGTTGCCGTCTAAGAAAGCACGTGGAGGCAGAAAAAGAAATGCTTGTGTAAACGGGTGAATGAGATGTGTTGTATAAAGCGCTGTGAGTGCTCACGTAGAGTAAAAATTAAAACAACACATTTTAATAGAGATCTGTAGATGGCATCTGGAAGTAGCTGGACTTCTTCCCAGATCGCATTTTTGTCCCGATCATCCCCAGTCTGTAAATTTTCTGAACACACCACATATGTCCTCGTGTCTGCAGCGGTAAGGGGGACTCCTGTTCTATCAGCTAAAGGGTTTTTGTAGATGTCACAGACTTTAAATGAAAAAAAAAAATGGATGTAGCCCCTGTGACACCATCCATTGTTTCTGGACACCACATTTTGAAACTGTGTTTGTTTTGGCTGCATCATGTTAACTTTTCTGACACATATTTGTTGAATTATTGGAAATATGTTTGGACAAGAGGCTACTTAGTGCTACGTAAGAGACGAGTAAGACACGAGAATTTCACTCACTAGAAGTGGAGCGCAGACTTCTTAAACAGGTGGTATCACACAGGTAGGCATACACCTTATTATCTGTCAGGTAATTCTATGAACACGTCCTGCTGAGGTTTCAAATCAGCACTAACAGCTGATTAGTGGTAACAGGAGGTCTGTCTGTCTCCATTTCTGACCCTGCATTCAGCTGTAAGCACTTTCATTTGAAAATCACATCTTCTTGCAAACATATTTATGAAAATAAAATGGAGTATTATAGCAGTGTTTACAGGTAAACACACCTACTCTACATCGTTAATGAATGAGCGATGTGAGGGTTATTCAGATAAAAGGACTAGATGTTACAATCCCTGATAATGCATTGCTTCAAATGGATAACAAATGGCTTCAAATGGCTACCATGAGGAAAGGCAGCCTGAGATCTCCACCAGCAGGACACCTCGCCAGCCGCGCACCCCAGCCTCGCAGGGTGCCTCGGCCCACAAATCACTCTACCAAAATTTTCCTTAGTTAAGCTTAGGGATTAAAGCTGTGATCTAAAGTATAATATTCAGTATTAAAATTTGACACATCATCAGTAGTGCACCTTGGATTCATTGGGTGTTTCGGCCATTATCACTAGACGCCCTCATCCAAGGAAGGCCCTGCCAGGGTTGATCAGGCCCCGGAGTGTGTCACTGGTTTACGCTAAATTGTTTCTCTTCTACTTCCTTCTATCAAATTTCCTACAGATTATTTTCT